>JARHVA010002717.1:2187500-2347500 GCA_037957365.1 Torreya grandis | reverse complement strand
TGAGAAATAGTATGTCTTTGAATATGACAATTAAATTGTTAGCTTCTTGCAAGATGAGGCTAGATTATTTTCCAGGAATCAATCAAGATCTTGCAGTAGTCAGATTGTTCAAATTAAGTCCAATAAGATGACTAAAGGTCTAGTCACTATTGAAAACATCTTCAATAGAGATGATGAGATGAGGAGAAATAAGTCCTCATTATAAACCAAAGAAGAGCACTATGCTAATGTTGATATTGTATCTAGAAAGAGTCTTAAATTTGGTAATGTATGTACTCCTTCATAAAAATAATTATTCAAGGAGTTATGTAAGAACTTTTTTGATCTCTTTACATGGAAGTATAATGATCTAAAGGGATTTGATCCAAGTTTAACTCAACACACTATAGAGCAAGAGGATAAAATAAAATGTTTAGATAAAGGCAAAGACCCATCAATATAAAAATTGAGCCTTTGATGAGATTTAGGCTTCATAAAATCATTAAATCAACCATCATTTTCCCAGTCAAGCACTCTACCTAGGTGGAAAACTTTGTTCTAGTAAGGAAGATGAATGGTGAGATCAGACTTTCTATAGATTTAAGTTATTTAAATAATGCTTCTCTTAAGGATAATTACCCATTTCCATCTATGGATAAAATTTTACAATTGGCATCAGGTTAAGAGAGTTTCTCATTCTTGTATGGGTATAGTGGCTATAATCAAATTCTTGTTAGTGAGGAAGATCAATTTAAGATGGCCTTCACTACCAAGTGTGGGACCTTTGCCTATAGAAATATTCCATTTAGTTTGTCTAATAATGGATAAAACTTTTAGATATCTATGGATATGAAATTCTAAGGTATTATCAATAGGTTTGTTCTTGTCTATTGAGATGACATAACTATGTTTTTAAATATTGCATGTGAACACATGGTTCATTTCAAATAAGTGTTTGAAAGATGTAGGCAATTTAGGGAGTCTCTTAACCCCCCAAAATGTGTCTTCTTGGTACATGAGGGTAATAGTATTGGATGTGTGGTTTAAAACTTAGTGTAAGCATTGATCCTAAAAGGATAGACTCTATTCTTGCTTTATCTTTGCCCAAACATAAAAAGGCATTACACAAATTTCTAGGAAAAATCAATTTTGTAAAGAGATATATTTCTGATTTTGCAACTTTGGTAAATCCACTTACAACCATGCTTAATAAGAATCAAAGTTTTAGATGGTCTAAGGAAGGGATGAAGAGTTTTGAAGAGATAAAACAAGCAATATCTAGTGTTCCTACCCTTATAAAAATTTATTTTTCAAAAGACTTAATCTTGTATACATATGCTAATGTGGACACCTTTTTAGGTATTCTTATGCAACAAAATCAAGAAGCTTTGGAGTAGCCAATAACTTTCTTTAGTCAAGGATTGGAGGAATATGAGATAAGGTATACTTCTGTAGAGAAGCATGTTCTTTTAGTAATCATATCACTTAAGAAGTTTAGACAATTGTTATCTAATAATAGGATATATCTAATGGTTTCCCATCTAAGTATCAAGGAGTTATTGTTGAATATGGACATAAATGAGAAGAGGGAAAATTGGATAATAAGAGTAATAGAGTATGACATTAAAATAAAGGTCAAAAAATTGATTAGAGACAAAGGATTATGTGAAAATCTAGCCCAAAGCTTATAAGAGAATAAGGAGACATTTTTAGTGCTGAATGATGAAGAAGTTATAGCTAATTATACCTCATCTTCAAGTTGGTTTCAAGACTTGGTAAGGTATCTTCAAGATGGTTATTATCCTCCTGGCTTAAGTGCATCAATAAAAAGATATTTTAGACAATAGTCTATCCATTTTCTTCTTGTTTATGGTGTAATTTTCAAGAAAGACATCAATGATATGTTATTAAGGTGCATAGAACCAAGCCAAATGAAAAGGTTACTTGAAGAGTTCCATGATGGATATGGTAGAGGACATTAATTATCAAGAACTATAAACCTTAATATCATGAGAGATGGGTACTATTATCCAAGTATATTCAATGATTTCCATACTTGGGTTAGGAAATGCAAGGAATGTGCCATGTTTTTAAGAAAAGTAAGACTTATAATCTTATCTCTCCAAAATTTTTTAGTAGATCAGCCTTTTGTCCAATGAGGTTTGGAGTTCCTTGTCCTCATTAACCCATATTTAAGATTAGTTCATAAGTGGATTCTTACTACCATAGATTACTTCTTAATATGTACATAGGTAGTAACTTTGAAGAAAGCAAATGAATCCAATGTGTTTTATTTTTATGAAGGTTTGTTTATAAGATTTGGCATTCCCTCTACAATCATTTTGTTTTGTTATTTTTGGGGAAATTAGTGTTTAATTCTTAAATAATAAAATGGTATGAGTAAGATAAAATTAGTAAATAATATTCCAAATTAAAGATATTGATTTGTGAAATTCATTTGTAATTATAATTTTTTTGAAAATAGTAATGAAAGAGAGAAAATTAAACTTATTTTATTCTATGCTGATCTAATAAGACAAGGCCTAGAAATTTATTTGAAGGCATAAGACACTATCATAAACAAGATTATATATTTCATTTTATGATTGGACAAGAGCACCAAAAGTGAACAGGAGTGGCACCAACACTGTAGTATTTCCCCAACACTTTTGTCTTAAGGATATAAGATTTTTGGGTTTTGTTTACTTGGTTAGTGTGAGCTTGTGTACCAAATTTTGGAATCTTTTTATATATATATAACTCCATATAGAGTTTATTTTATATGTATGTGTCTTTTATTCACTTAAATACAAACTTTGATAAATAGGGAAAAGGGGTTAGTCTGTGTTAGATGTACTAGACATACTTCACACCCCATGTGTGGGCACACTGCCTACATACCAATACTCCAAGGAGGGATCAAACCATATGTAGTTCTCCCTTTAAGAGTGCTTGGTGAAATAGTTAATGAAAATACAAGAAATGCAAAACCTAGGTGTGTTTGAGATGACTAGGGACTCGTTGAAGGACTTGAATTGGCTTGAAAGTGTATAGGCTAGATGTATGTAGAGAATAGGGAAGATTGCTTGAGTTGTCTTACTTACTTTAGTGATTTTTCCAACCTTTTCCAAATGATCTTTGAATGGGATTTTATAGGGATCTATTGGTCATGGATTGAATTTTCTCATGTTAGGCTGATAAGGAGAAGGATGGGAAATCAAAATAAATTAACCATTGGGGCCAAATATGAGCTTGGATAATATCACCAAAAGTGGACAATAATGGAAATAATGCTCCTATCCTAGTTGGGTGTTATTATCCTATATAGATGGGACTTAGGGGGATGGATTGGTCATGAAAAGAGGCTCCTATATTAGCTAAGGTCAAGTTTAGAAGGCTATGGATGACTAGGAATCAGTGAAAACAAGGTTATAAGGGTCATGAGATCAATAAAGAGGGACCTATGAGTTGGGTATCATTATCCATGCTCAAGTTACGAATTTTTTTCATTTTATATGACTACATTTACCCCTCCTTTATTCTAGTGATATAGTAAAGTGAAATACTAGGATAAAAGAAAAATAGAAAGCATACCTAAACTTACCTATAAGGGTGAATCTCATGAAGCTATGTGATGCTAGTTGTACATAGAGAGAGCATGATTTAAAGTATAAATTTGCAAGTGAAAATAAAAGTAGATCAGTTCTTAATAGATAATCTATGTTTAAAATAAGAATGTACAAAACTAGGTAAGAGAGAAATGAATAAATACACCTCACCAGGTATGCAGACCAATAAAAAACCTATTATGATGTTGAGTGATGTTGAGTAATATTAGATGTGTGTGGTACCAAGATTAATATAACAAATGGAGCTGAGTGCTCAATTCCCTAGAAGTGGCTCAAGAATGTAAAGGTTGGACCTTTAGCTCTATCATCACCTACTAAGTGAAGCTATATGATCTTACATGTGTCGATTTATGTCTAGACTATGTGTCCAATCCCTTTGAATAGGTGGCTCAAGAATACAAAGGATAGCTAGACCTTTGGCTCTATCATTTCCCCATGAAGTGAAGCTATAAACTAATATCGATATGGAATGTGTGTCATATGAGATGGATCCTAAAGCCCATGAATGTACTTTGATCTAAAAATGTTGGCATGGATAGCTAAATGTATGCTAGAAACTAGGCCACTTTTGGCCATTCTAAAAGATGGAGATTAAGCTTATATGAAAGCCACTCCAAAACTAAAAATCTAACTTATGTAGAAGCCACTCAGGAACTCTAAAAATTATAAGTTAGGTTTATATGAAATCTAAACCAAAATTATGCTAGCCACCTATAGGTGGAGTATGGTATGCAACTGATAAAAATACTTGGGTAATGCTGAAATTGAAAAGAAAGAAAACAAATGTGTTGTGCACATTGCCCTCAATCACTGGTGTCTAAAACATGAATTCTGATTTAGAAGTTGTATCAACTACCCTCTCTAAAATTAGAAGTGAGAGCCATCATGCCATGCATAATTCCCCCTATATCTAGATTATATAAGCAAAACTATACTAAAATTATTGATTCTAGTCTGAATTGTAGCTGACAAAACTATAACGAAACTTACCTTTCTGTTTGTTTCTAGAAAATATATTTTTTTTGATATTTAGATAGGAGTACTAGAAATAGATAGTAATACAACAAAAACTATAGTCTAGTCTCAACACTATTTTCTTAGGCCAAATATAATGACTATTCTAGATTTTTGACTACCTACCTAGTCTGCTCTAACTAGTTTGATGTTTGGTTGTTGTTTTGGGTGTTCTAAAACTAGATTTTTTAATTGATAGGAGCTATGATCTCTATAGAAAAAGCCTTGTTTGTTGACCCCTATTCTAAGGGTAGAAATAGGTACCTTAAAATAACTTCCCTTAGAATAATAAGCCCTACAAGTGTGTTAAGATGGAAATATACATGATATAAAAATGATAATCAAGAAGATATCTCAAGATATGACATGGTTTGAATTGAGAGTTTGTTAGATCAACAAGGGTATGCCTAGATAGATATAACAATGTAATAGCATGTGCAAAAGTACTAAACTATAATTTAAAGTTTGGTTAGTTTTTAGTTAGAGGGATGGATCATGATGTCCATCATGGCATCCAAGAAATAAGATAATGCATGATTTGGATCATGACATTACAAATAATAAAAAGCAATCAAGAAAAAAGCACCTAAATCAAGAAAAAAGAAGCCTATAAGGGTGGCCAAGGGGCCATGCAAAAAAGGTACATGGGTACATGTCACTCAAATTGGAATGTAAACATACAAGGCATGTTTAAATGCCACATACCCATACAAGTGGAGAAAGCTATTTTGGCACAAGGGCCACAGACACATAGAAGAGTACAAGCAAAGGACATTGGCAAATGTGCTAAGGTACACACATGAATAGAATTAAAATATATTGGTAAATATATTAAGGCACATATAGGGGATAAGTAAGAAATAACAATGCAATCATATCAAGCTATGCTAAACAAGAAGATAAAGCATGTAAAGATTGGAGAGATAAAATCACATCTAACTAATCAAAGTAAGAGGGAAAGTATTTAAGACATGTTTAGTACAAAGATAGGTATATGTTAAGAAATACACAAGTGCTAGATGTTAATAATATGTTGATAAATTAATCTATGTAAACTAGTAGATAATGTACATCAACATGATAACTTAGAGTGTGGAGTGTTGGAATGATATAACCTGGATGATGTAGCCATGTAGAAGATGCCCCTAGTGGGTATGTATATCCATGTGTGTCTCAAATGTATAAGTAAGATACCCCATTAATGGGTAGAATGAAGTAATCAAGTAACTAGATGTCACTACACACACTCCAAGAAGATTAAGTGAAGCATGGTAATGTAGATAAATCAACATATAATAACATGAAATAACAAATGTAAGTCCTAGTATAGTTGTAACAATGTAAAGCATAGATTATGCATACAATCAAAATGTTTTTGGTATTTTTGACATATTTACATATTTTTAGTATTTTTTGAAAGTTTTTAAAGCTATGTATAATTAATCATAAGAAAATATGTACAGATAAACTAGGAAAGGATGATACTAATAGATGAGTTTCATGGGAGACTCCCTATCATGGTGTCTTGTGTCAAGGAGAGGAATCATGCATGATCATGAAACATGATGGAAATGCTGAGACTATGGATATGAGAGCTATATATTTTATAAATTCTCTAAAATCTCTGAAGTAAAAACCAAGTGTGGGATCCCCTTATGAGTCTAAGAAGTAGATACAACTATAGGGTTCTTAAGGACCCATCTGGTAGTAGGAGAAGATATCTAAACATGTCCTCTATGAGTAGATGCATGATATCTCAATTATACTACCCTAAATGTGAACACTATAGCTAAAACCTGTCTAGAATCCTAAAGTTGTGGAGGTGTATGGACTCTTTATGCTAGTGATGGATGCCTTAACTATGTCTAAATTAGAATTGGAGGAGGAACTATAATTGGTGACTGAGGAATAGTATATGGTTCTAAAGTGGTGAGTGGTAACTCATATAGAAATCTACAAACTATAATAACCTGATTAGTGTTAATGAATTTTATGAATCCATGGTCAACCAAGTAACATGTCAAAAATTCCTACACTGGGAATAATAGTGAATGGTATGGCCACATGTGTCGGACCAACCTATAAATGAAGTATAATCTTAATGAACTCTATATGTGCCCACTAAATCTAATGATAATTATGTCCATTAGGATAATATCCTACTCTAAATATCTCAAATGCTATAATAATGCCATAGTGCACATATTTACAATAGATCTATTATTAATAAGAATACTATGAGTAGGATGATTATGAATGTAATCTATGATAAAGAGTGCATGATAATCTAAATCATCCTCGATGATCTCTTAATCTAAGAAGGAGATGGAAGGTATATATAGAACTTTGAAATTATATACACCAATCATGTTACTCAAAGGATGTGTCTCAACTAAAGTTTCCATGCATGTATCTAGTGGTAGATGTGCATGATATGCATGGTAAATCCCTAATGTGTCCACTATCTCTTGTTTGGAATTTTTCGGAAAAGGATCTAAAAATCTTTTCAATGCTTTATCCTATGTTTAATTTGCTTGAGGAGGCTCAACTAAAGTGCCAAGATCAATATGATTGCCATCTTTTAAATCTAGTATCTTGTATCTCAAACTAATGCATCTATTTGTTATGTGGTCTAGTGACCTATGAAACTCACAAAATGCATGTTGATCATATTACCATGGAAGAGGATTTATTGGGTGAACTTCCCAAATAAGATGGAGAGATATGATGCTACCATCCAATAGCTATTGTAAAACTTTGGCTAGAGAAATTGGTAGATTGATAAGTGTACATTGAGGAGGTGCTGATAAAACCACTCACTGAGTGGGCTTTGAAGTTGCATTAATTGTAGGTTGATTTTGAATCTTGTTATCATTGACCTTTACTTTGTATGGGACTTAGTTGTTACTCTTGTTTGTTGTGTCTGAGATACTTGTGTACTTGAGTTTGCCCATTGAAATTAATTTAAATTCTATGTCTTGTAATGTGTGACATAATTAAATAAAGGAATATAATTTTCTGAACATAATTTATTTATTCAAAGTCATTAGAAGTCTCTATTTGAAGATATAATGTAACTCTTGATCGGCCATGGGGCTAGTCATCTTAGCCAAGATAATCTTATTTCGAAGAACATAATCTATAAGATGCTTATTTGACCTTTATTTTTGTTGTGAAACTTGAGCATATGAAACCTTGTCACCAATGTTAATATTGAAATGAGATAAGAACATGTCGGCTAAAGGATTGCATTCACTGATTGACTGATTTGTTAAAATATAGAACCATCGTAAAGTAAGATCTTTTAAGATTTATGGAAATAACTTAGCAAGTAGCCATTCATTAGGTACATAGTCCAAGAATGCTACATGAAAAGCTCTCAAATGTGTCTCTAGATTACCCTTTCCATAATATAGAGTAAGCTTGGGGTGAACAAAACCTTATAAAAAAGGTGTAGAAGTAATGTGATGTGCCAATGGTGTATGCAAAAGAGCAAAATAATCCAAAGCCTATGTAGGTCTATTGGTACCTTTCTCAAAATGTAGCACCTTTGATTGAAGAGATATTATCTCTTACACAAGGGCTACCACATCAAGAGATAGGGATGTACTAACTATAATTGGTGGCATAGAGGTAGGTTGGGCTGCTATAGGGGTTGTTGAGACATATTTTCCCCCGTAGTGTCATTTAAAATTGGTTTCTCTGTAGGGATGGAATACTCAACTTGTTTGGCCTTTTTTTATTACCATGAGATATTTTAATAAAAGATTATGATCTTGAGGTTGTTCCCTGAGTCTTTCTCTAAAACTTTGGAAGATCAAATCTTTGTTGAGTACAAATTCATTATCAATAATGAGTTGAAGTGGATTAGTAGTCTAATGTGGTTGAGTATGAACATCGATGTGTACATTATCATTGGTATTCTGATATTATGTATTATTTGAATCATTATTATTGAAATTAGTGTAATTTAGATGTTTATAATCTATATATGGAGCCTGAACTGGTTGTTTATCCATAGTATATGGTTATGTTGAAGGAATCTAGGTGAATTTAGGAGGATTGACACTAAGTCTTGCACTTCATCTCAAAGGAAGAGATGCAAGGAACTTGCGTGACATAAGGAAAACAAAGTGGATAATATTAGAAAAGATTAATAAGATATAATCTAAATAAAAAACTGGAATGTGCATAAAAAGGATACAAAGCTCACAAATATGTAAGGTGATATCTCAAGAAGCAATGGGACCTAGTATATGTAATTAGGGTTTGACATATAATTATTTTGAAAACGTACTATGAAAATTTGAAATTGAAAGTGAACTTTTAAGTAAAATATGCAACTAAAAAATAAAAAAATTATGGAAAATTAGTGATTTAGTAGGACCTAGTAGATGCAACTAGGGTTTTAAGGATTTTTTTTTTGAAATTACTATGAATTATTGAAATTTGAAGTGATTTTATAATTTTGATATGTAACTAAAAATTCATAAAATTATTAGAAAATTACTGGTACATTACTAAGAGTTAGTTGATATAACTAGGGTTTGAAATAAAACAATTTAAAAAAATTCTACCAAATTAAAAAATTTGGGATGAATTTTTAAGTAAAATATTCTAGAAAAAATTCATAAATTTATGGGAAAAATAGATAAGAATTTATCCTAGATTTTTCTAAGGTTTTATGTGCAGTTCAAAGTAAATTAGGTTCACCAAATGTTTTATTATTTTTGAGGAAATTAGTGTTTAATTCCTAAATAATAAAAGGGTTTGAGTAAGAGAAAATTAATAAATAATATTATAAATTAAAGCTACTAATTTGTGAAATTTATTTTTAATTATAGCTTTTCTAAAAATAGTAGTGAGAGAGAGAAAATTAAACTTATCTTATTCTATGTTGATCTGACTAAGATAGGGCCTATAGATTTGTGTGCAGGCCTGAGACACTATCACAAATAGGATTTTGGATTTTATTTTCTAATTGTATAGGAGTACCAAAAGTGGATAAGAGTGGAACTAGCTCTATATTCCTTCCCCAATACTATTATCCTAAAGATTTAAGCTTTGTAGGTTTTGTTTGCCTAGTTAGTGTGAGCCTGTGTACCAAATTTTAGATCCTTACTATCAACACAACTCCATGTAGAGTTTATTTTATATGTGTGTGTCTTTTATGCACTTGAATAGAAACTTTAGCAAATAGGGAAAAGGGGTTTGTGTGTCTAAGATGCACTGAACATGCTTCACACCCTGTGTGTGGGTACATTGCCTACATACCAATACTCCAATGAGGGATCAAGCCATATGTAATTCTTCCTTTAAGAGTGTTTGATGAAATAGTGAATGAAAATGCAAGAAATAAAAAAACTAGGTGTGCTTGAGATGACTAGGGGCTGCTGTAAGGACTTGAATTGGTTTGAAAGTGTATAGGCTAGTTGTATGCAAAGAATAGGAAGATTGATTGAGTGGTCTTGATTGTACTTTTTCTTGCTTGACCGATATTTTCCAACCCTTTCCAAATTATCTTTGAATGGAATTTTATAAGTATTTATTGGTCATGGATTGAATTTGCTTGCATTAGGTTGATAAGGAGAAGGATGGGGAACTAGAAGAAATTGACCATTGAGGCTAGAAATGAGCTTGGACAACAACACTAAAAGTAGAAAATAATGGTATTGACATTTATATCTTAGTTAGGCACTATTATCCTAGGTATATAAGACCTAGGGGGATGGATTGGTCATGAAAAGAGGGTATTAGATTAGCTAGGGTCAAGTTTGGAAAGCTACAGATGATTTTGAATTAGTGAAAACAAGCCTATGAGGGTCATGAGAGAAAGAAAGAGGGACCTATGGGTTGGGTGTCATTATCCATGCTCAAGTTACCAATTTTTTGAATTTTATATGACTAAACATTTCAAATAATGCCATGGATTTTGTGGGAGCTAAGATCAGTTAATGGGCTATTCAACATGGGGTATACTTAGTACTTCATCAGAATACTACCCACAAAGCAATGGCCTTGCTGAGTCCACCAATAAGAACCTATTGATGATCATAAGGACTATTAAATATAGTCATAGATCATGGAATTTTAAGTTGAAGTGAGCTCTATGGGTTGATAGGATCACATATAAAAGGTCTATAGCCAATTCACTATACAAGCTAGTTTATGGTAAGGAAGTAAGGTTACCCATTTCTCTTGAGTTTTGCATCAACTATATTTTTGGGAGAATAAACCAATGGAGGTAAGATATTCTAAGATTATGGAGATTAAAGATATTAGAAATCAGTCCATGTTAGCTGTTCAAATTTACCAAGCACAAGTAAAGAAAACCTTTCACAAAGGAGCATATTCAAGGAGTTTCAAAGAGGGAGACTCAGTTATCAATTAGGATGAGTATAGAGATAAAATATGAAGGCATACCAAGTTTTAATCAATTTGGATTGACTCATACACAATCTAGTTTCAAATCCCATAATGCTTTCCAACTTGCAAAGTTGGATGAAGAGGATTTTCCAATCCCAATCAATGGGATACATTTGAAGCATTGATATTGAGAGATAAGTTTATTATACATAGTTTATTTTCCTCCAAGTTCTATCCTAAAACATTATTTTCCTTATTTTTTATTTCAAATAAGTGATTTGATTGCACATTTGTCTTGTTAGCTTCGTTCCTTTATTTTGTGTGTTTTCTTTCCTTATTTTGGAGGAGAAAAGTTATCTTGTTTCAAGTCAAGAGTCTTGTATTCATTGATAAAATTTTATTACTATTAATTTTATAATTTAAGAGTGATTTTATGATTCTAAAAGATATGTCAATGGTCTAGTTCATAATCATAGTAGGCATGCTTCCCAGTTGAGTCACCAAAATGTTGACACTTTTGACCTCACAAGTCAAATTATCACCCTTACCACTTAAAAATTTGATCATCATGTTATTTTCCTTGTAATTTACTTTAAATAGTCATCCAAATCCTTTATTATTAGAGTTTAAGGTAAATTTGATGAATTTAAGGTTTTGGTCATCATGGCCACTTGCTTGTCTAGCCACCTTATAACGTATTTTAGGTTGCTTAAAGTGATGAAAAGAGTCTATAACATATTAATAGGCCTCATTACTTGTTTCAAGGTCATGAAATTCTTTACAATTGATCAAATTGTTTAGTGACATGCTTGACTAACATCATGACCTAATTGACTACATTTTTGATCTCTTTATGGCTTATGGAGCAAGTTTTTATTGTTAGTGACAATATAATATTAGAAATAGGACATGGTGTACTTTTTAAGGCATTAAAAGGTATAATGGATCCATTTTTCAATAATTTAATTAGGTTTCTCATGTGATTTTAGTAGTTTTAATGCCAAAAGGCCTATTTTGAGGCTATTCATACATTTATTCAAGTTAGAATTGATCTTAAAGCATCTTAATAAACTTATTTGTTAATTAAAAGGTAAAATAAATGGTTTTAAATGAGTTTTATGTGTCAAAATGTATAAAATTGAATTATCTTTCATATCAACTTCTTTGGTAGCTCTAGGAAGGCCAATAATTTTTGGTCAATACAGGCAGGAGAGAGAGAGAGAGAGAGTTAGGTACAAATATCTTGGGAAATGATAGGTACCATAATTAAATTAAATTTAGTTCCATTTATTTTTATATTCATTCCCTCATCTTTATGAATAGTCACTAAGAGTGTAAGGGGGTAACTATGTCCTAGTCATCCAGACAGAGTCTGGATTTGTATTTTTTTAATCACTTCAAAGATTGATGGATAAAATGGTTAAAATGGGATGATTTAAAGGTCACATATCAAATTTTTCATGGTATACTCATCAATTAATTTGTCTTGATAAAGAGTCTTTTGACAAGAAACTGGTTGCCTGTCTTAAATTTGAGTTTTAGTAGTTTTAAAGCATTTTTGATATATCAATTGAATGTATTCATATTCAAAGGTTTATTAAGTAAATTTTTTAGGTAAAATACACATATTTAATCCAATAAAATTTTAAGGTGTATTCATCTTTAAATGGTCTTTCTTGAGATAGCTTGAGTGAGATAGGGCCTTTCACAATGAATAGTTGCAGGTTTAGGGAGCTTCTAATGTGTAGGAGTATCTCAGTGATATAAACATGATGTTGTTAGATAATTAATGAATAATAATGGTTTATTAATCTCAAGTATAAATTTAATGTGATGTCTTATAAATCATACTCTCTTAATACTATGATCTTTCTCAAATCTCAATTGAGCACTTGTAGGCCTAATGATCAGGCTAAAAGGACATAGATGACAAAAGATATGAGGAGTTACTAAGATAAAAAAGTTTTATTAGAGAGTTATAAGTTGTTTATAACTATTCATAAGTTATTCAGTGTGACTAGTTTCATGATTTAAAGAGTGTAACTAGATCTATTGGGAGCCTCAAATGCTTAGGTAACATAGTCAAGACTATGTATGACTGTGTTATCAACTTTAGAGACCTATGAAAGACCATGTGATCTTTAGAAATGTGTTATGAAGTGTTGGATGAATAGTTATGGATGTTTTATCAAGCATAAAAAGTATGATAATGAGATTAAGGTCACCTAGGTTTGTCAAAACCATACAATAAAACCTCCTCTAAGCCTTATTTAGCAAAAATTAAGGTATTTAACATTTTTAAAGGTAATATCAAATGGTGATTTACATGTTATCAAGCTCCTTGAATGCTTATTTAAGTTGATGCTAGGTGAACTTAACTCATTTATTGGTTTTGGAATAATATTTGTCATATCACAAGCTATGTCACATACTCTTTACAGTCAGTACAGTGGGCTAAATAGGCAACTACAATAGTCCAGTTAAAAGGGTTATTTCAAGAAAGTATCATGTTCAAATCCATGAAGGTAGGTGGATTGTTTTTAAAGTCTAAGTGTTCTAAAGATATCAATTTTTATCACCTTAAAATCTTGGGAGAAATAAAATAGGAGAGGTGGATTTTAATAATTTATAATCCACTAAACATTAAAATCACTACCTACAACCATATAAGTGAAAACATAGTCAAGTTTTCCATGCAATACTAACTTGTGAATGAGATGAAGGTGTAATGTGAGCTTATGTGGAGTATGGATAATGATGAGAGTGTTCTACATTGAAGACCAAAGTGAGGTTATAAATTGAATTAATTAAAATTGACTTTTGAAAGTCTACTATCCATATAAAATGACCACCTATATCCATGATGTTTTATCATAGTCAGTCAGGCTTCTTTGCAATGGGAGTTTATGAGGGAAATGCAAGGTTCGATGAAGTGAATAAGTTAAAATATTTTTTACCTATTGAATAGTCTTAAAATGTTTTTAACTTCAACACTCAGGCCTGAAAATCTAAAATTTACACGTACAACTCAGCCTAACTGAGCCTCACTGAGCTTGAAGGATAATGGATGTGAAAGACTTAAAGGTCTAATTAGAACGTTAGATGGATTATTAGGTAGATGCATAGAATATTATGGAGTTGGATATAAAAAAATAATAATTATTTCAAAAGATAACATCTCTTATGAATTCTACATGCCTATATGCACCTACAATCAAGCAAAGTGACCTACAACCAGCTTGTAGGCCTAATAGAGATCTAAAGACAATAGTATGTAACTTAATGGTATGGTTGAAGGTTTAGTTGATTATTCATTTTTTGTAGGGTGGATTTGGATCTAAAATCATAAGGATTTTTTAAAAGCAAGGAAATTTCTCATGAATACATACAGTTAAACCTTTTAAAACCTATAATTCATAAGGTAAATAACACAGTTAGCCTTGCACAATAAATGAGAAATTTATGTGTGAGTAGAGATTGGAGGTTTAGGTGTCATATTAAAATACTGTAGACTCTTCAATAAATGTCATAAGACCTACTCATGGTCTTGATAAATTAATATAATTCCTTATATAAGCTAAGAGTATAAGATACAATCAAATAGTCAATTTGCACATACAATTAGCCTTTGCAAAGAATGAGCAATTTGATAGAGGTTAAAATTGGTATGTAAGGGTAATGAGTTTGAGAGATTAATTTTAATGAGTTGAGAGTGAGTATGAAATCCATTTAAATTGGGGGAAGTGTCTATCAAGATCATAAACCTAGTGGAAAGGAACATAGTCAAAGAGCACACATAGTCCTTTTAGAACCTATAGGCCACAATTGAGAAAAGGTAAGTAGAACATATTTCTTACTAAGTTTATAAGTATGATATTTAAAAGGAGTGTATGTGACCCCCATACATACATTTATCAAGTTTTTATCACGAAATGAGGATAGAGACTATATTTACAAACATCTAGGGTCAATAAATCCAACTTGCATATAAAACCTCATGGTGAGAATTCAAAGTTTTGGACTCATTTGAGAGGTCAAGTATTATGGAGGTTCATAATAAACCATTTAATATATCTTTGAAGACATGTTTAAGAACTTTATTTGGTATAAAAGTGAGTTTTGTGGTCTAAAAATCCAAAATAGCATTCCTTAGCCTTTATGCATAGTCACCCCAACCGAGAATTAGATATGAAGATGATATAATTTGTTGTATAAGATGTATGGAAACCTAAGGCTACTTGAGGTGTTGGATGGGGTCCCATTCTATAAATACATAGCATTAGTTGGTCTTTAGGCTTCATAGGTTCATGAACAATCAATTAGAATATAAAGAAACCTATTTTGCTTAAGAAGGAACTCAAAGAGGTAATTTGTCTACTCAGATCTTGCATTAAGTTTTTCATGGGAACTCATGCCCATAGGATATGTTAGAGGGGTCCCCTTTCGAAAAATTATTGGCATTGGTTTTTGAAAAGGACCCCTATCCTTTATGAACCATTATTAAGAACTTAAACCCATATAAATGATCCTTAAACCCTAAAATTGATCCAATTGACTTATAAAATGTCTTGATGATATTATCAACTCTCTTGAGCTTCACTTCAATGTGTTTGTTCATAGGTGTAGGTATAGTACCATATGGTATAATGCAAAATAAGTAGTTTTAAGCTTATTTATGAGTATACAAGCTATGGATTGATTTCCAAACCATTTTAATATGTTTATATGGACTATAGATATGTTTTATGGTCATCAAAAGGTTTGTAAAGATATTACAAAGAGCTAAACAGTCTTTTCATGTTGGCCACTAGCTCAACACATAAGAGAACTCAGTTTTGCAAGCCAAAAATCAATGGTGAAAGCTTGAGAGTGAAATAAACGACTTCAATATCAAGGATTAGGTTGTGTAATGGTTATAAATGTATTATAAAGTCATATTACATCATCAAAACCTATAAGTTTCTTACAAAACATCTCAAACAACACCTCAAGCACACAAAAGCACATAGGCTTGTCAATGACCATTTCATGGTTTGTCCATCTAAACAATGTTCTAGAATTTAAAAATTGGAATGATGAGGGTATTAGGATAATTAAATTTAATTAAACACTTTTTTAAAGTTTCATATGTGTGAGTGTTCATTTACACCAAATTTCTCTTTCTAGGCCTAGGAGGCCTCATTAGGCCTAATTAGAGGGGGAAATGATAGAAATGGGATACCTACTCTTGGATTTGGATCATTAAATTTTGTATGAAGTTGTAAGGGGTTATAAGGTATTAAAAAATGTGATAAAATTTCCAAGGTTATCTGTACATTATTCTAGACAAGGAGACCTACTAGTTTATAGGGATATAAAGAATGAGTGAAAAATAAGCAAATGGAGAAAAAAGACATATTTCAAAAGGTATGATGAATCTAATTTTATTTTTGTAGGTTTTAATTCATTTTTATAAGACATAAATATATGGGATTTTTTTGATTCAAATTGAAATGAATTTTTCTCTCTACTACACCTCTTTATTCATGAAGGAATCAAGTGATCAAATCACTAAATGGATGCATAGAAGTTATCCAAAAGAATTTATGGATTTTTATATTTCCATCCTATGCATAATAAAGTATGAATAATTAAATTTAAATTAGAATAATGTTTAAAAGTTTTAAAATGTCTCTAAGACTCCTAACTAGACCTTCCTTCCTTCCTACACCTAGCATGCTAGAGGAGTCAAATAAGCATGAATGAGATTCAAACAATGCAAGTAAGGTGGAGAAAACTCATGAATGTATTATAATAATATTTAAATGTATAATTAATAAATACTTAAAGTTTTATTTTCAAGGAGGATGACTTATTCTTCAATAAAGACATATGAGCTAGTATATAGGGTGACAAGCAAGGATATAGGCACCTTCCAAGTGGTCAAGTTTGACCAATAAAAATTGAAGACATTTTAAAGTATCACTAACACATGATAATATACCACTATTACATTTTAATTATATGAATGAATGGATATATTTTAGGAATTACTATGTTAAACTTGAGGGGTTTGAAGACCAAGTTGACATTCCTATTTTGGGGCTGCTTTGTTTCCCCATTGTTTGATTTTGTATTTGTACTCTATTTTATAGAATTGTATTATGACTCTTTTGATTTGGCTATCTTGAAAGAATACCAAATTTTGTATTCACATATTGAATAAATAATAATCTCTTTACATCCACTTTATGTTTTGGTGAAGTGTATGGTGTTTGTCATTGATATAACATTGTGAAGCATTAGTTTTGCTATGTTATTTTCTGGGGTTTGTACCTTCATACAATATATTTGAATTTTTATAGGTTATATTAAGTGTTAATATCAATATTAATCTAAGCATTAGATGTGAATTTAATTATTTTTCATTCTTTTCATGCAAAGAGTGAGTTTTTCAAGTCCTTCTTGTGAAACATTATTATAGAAGTCATACCTAAAGTGAATAAAATGTGTGCAAGCTTCTTCCCTTCCTAAGAGTGTCATTTTAAATCATAAGTGTTCACACGCATTGGTGGATCAGATTAATTCCAAGTTGTCAATTCAATTTCATTACAATTAGTATCCTTTTGACCCTTTTCATAGTCAAAATCAGTAGTTAGTAGGTTTGATATCAAGCTTTAGTGATTGCATCTAGGGAACTAGCCCTCTATCTAAAGATTCTATCCCTTCCAAAGTCACCCACACTACTAAGATATTTAATTGTTTCAACATGAGTGGAAAAGATCACACTTTATCACAAGGGTAACACTCCTGATTAATGACATGAATGCCATCTTTCCACTCTATAACACAATCACCAATACAAGGCTCACATCACTAAACAACATAAAAAATGGGTTAAAGTTTGAAATTTTAATGTTGGTGATCTTATCATTAAACTAGAATACATGCATGACAAAGAAGGAAAATATGCACAAAAATGGTGGGGTCCTTAATAAAATATTTCCTTGGTCTTAGTACCTATCACCTGCAAACTAATGAAGGCCATATTTTCAAAGAGCCCATGAATGTGAAAATTTTAAATAAGTACTTTTCCTCGATATTTTCCTTTTCATGCTTTATATATAATATCCTTATAACACTTTTTTTAGGATATCTACATGGGTCTCACCCTCTACAATAATTTTCTCTTTCCACAAACCTTAGTTCCTTCTTTTGGTCCTTTGGTTTCTTTTTCAATCATGAGTTACATTGTAAAACCAAGGATAAGACCCAATCTTCCTCATGATTTCCTTTTTATTATCATGATTTCCTTTCTTTTTCAATGATTTTTGCACCCCTTAGGTTTTTATTTTTTGAGTTTCAATATAAGACCATAGATAGGACCTGGCCTTCTTCACAAATACCATCTTTTTCATTTATTTTCCACATGTTTTGAGAACCCTCTTGGGTTTCTCTTTTATGAGTTATAGTGTAATACCATTGATAAGACTAGGCTTTCCTCATAAAATCACCACCTTTAATTTAGTATTCCTTTTTTAGAATTTGCTCATAGTGGTTACAAGTTTATGATTCCTTGTTATTAGTTTTAGATTTTACTTCTTTTGTAGATGAAATTTTCATAAAAATAAGGTGTTAGCATGTTTTACTACATTTCCATCATTATTATGATAAGGAATCACACTTCATTGCCATTGTATCCCCTTTTCACCTTTGTCACATTTTTTGTGATTTAAAGTAATTCAAATTATTTCATGTTTCATTCCTCTTGATTTCCTTTCCTTTAGTTCCACTCTAGGTAAACCAAGGTTGAAGTCAATATAACATTTTTATTTCACATAAAATAATAAGACTCTTAGATACAATGATCTTTAAGTTATATTTCTTAGAAACCAAGTCCAAAGTTTTCAAATGATAGTCATATTTATCATGCATGTTTGGTTATATGAATTTGTATGGGGGAGGAATAGAAGAAGCCATCAAAAAATTTAAAATCCAAATAATTTAAAAAAAAAGGCAACATACAAAATAAAAATTCAAAATCACATCAAAAGACATGATTAACAATAGATATCCTATTTTAATCAAATTTCCAACTCCATAGTTAGCCTCATGATAGAGTCGAGGTCCATTGGGTGTGGTAGGCTAGTAGATTGGAATAGGAGAATTCAAAAAACTCTATGGTGATACCTAATTTCTCATGCAAGTACCCAATCTTAATAGTAGACTGATGACTCTATAATGGGTCCTAAGGAATGGGGAACACATTTTGGGAAGGTAGGTCCATCTTAATTTTCATGTATATAGCCTTCATGGGATGATATTCACACTTCATTTGTTGACCTAATATTTGTGTATCTAGAAGTTCTTTAGAGTCTTTAATGTTGAAAGTCCTCTTATTTTGACAAACCTAATTTAAGTATCTTGACTTTAATAAAGAGTTTTTATACCTTAATTTTTTCCTTAATTTTCCCATCCACCTATTTCATTCCCCCCTTGATAGGCAAGTGTGATTCTAAATCTATTTTCCCATTCTTTCTATACTTCTTTTTTACATCTTAAAAAAATAGGATATCACTACTTTGTTTCATTTTTATTTATCTTTAAAAAAAACAATATGCTTGAGTTACTATGGATTACATTCTTTATATCATGGATTTACATTTTTAGAATTGATTTGTTTTATTTTATAATTTTTCATTATTTTACCTTCCCTTTTTTTAGACACCTGAGTCTATTTCTACTTTTATGTACTTTTTCCATTGTTGAATGAGGCTAGATCATTACTTATCAATCACCAATGTTATTTTCCCTTTCATTCACTTTTTACATTGATGATTGAGTAAGGTTTGTTACTACTCACTCATCAATGTTATTTTACCATTTGCTTACCCATATTTGTTTAATTAAGTATTGTTACTACTTTCATATTGATGTTTGATCACCATTTTTTTACATGTATCCTTGGTTTGATTTGGTAGGTTTGCCTTTCTTTCTTAAGGTTTATTTGTTTGAGTCTTTTGGTGTTTAGTAACCTTGGATTTTTAGTTACCATATTTACTCCAAAATTTCGACTTGGTCATTTGGTCCTAACTTAGAATTTGTCATTCAAACTTACCAAATTTCCAAGTATGTCTCATCTACAATATGTCATTTATCTTAGCTTTCATATATTTGTTTGTTTTTTCTCTTTAGTTTTATATCCTTGGGTTTATCAAAGTCAGTCTTTGCACCCATCATGATCAAAACTACAAACATAGTAGATAACCATCCAATGATAAAGGTAAGTTAAGGTACACATACATTAATTTTATTTTTAGTTATTTCCATTTTAGTCATTTAATTTTAGTTATTTTATGATTTAGAATAATGTAATTTTTTAGCTCCAACATTGTGTGTTGCTATATTCTTTTTTTGAATCACCATCCCCTATTGTAGTTGAGTGACATGTAATGAGATTAATGTGGGGAATATATATACACATAATATTTTCAAACTTTATCAATTATTGATCCTTTCTCTCTTGTATAAAACTTTTGAGTCTCAATCTCTCTGAGTGCATGACCTAAGTGGTGTAATAGGAAAGGGGTGGACAGACCATTGATGGTTTGAAATATTGTTTTCTATATACTAACACTTGTTATCAATCTAACCATATCCTAAAAACACTTCCCTAAGAATTTCCTCTTCTTTTTCACTTTCTTTTAGTAATTTTTTGCTTTTATTATCCCTCCCTATGACTAAAACCCTTTCCAATGGTTTATGTTACACTGTCAGCCCCATTGATCATGCAATCTAATTGATGAAAATTATTTAGGGTCTAGGTTGGACCTTGACCAACCTAAACGAATACCTAATTTATTTTTATCAATAATGATACGTAGTCGATTGGGCCAACCCTATTGGATTAACTTTAAAAAGGGTTTAAGGTTAGATTAAACTATATATACACATTGATTTTTCCATTTATTAAATAGACAATAAGAGTTAATTATTTATTTGTGATTCTTTATAATAGTCTTATGCCATTATACTTGAGTAGTTATAACATAGGGTCTACACTTGGAAAATAATCTTGTCTTGTGGAAAAGTCTTGGATGTTTAGGCCTTTCTTAATGATCCTTACAAACCATAATAACCTCTTGTGAAGTACCTTTGGCTAAGAGAGAGATTGAGTCTCGATGGGGTTGTCTTCAAGGTAAGTAGCTATAACATTACTCCTCTATTTTAATAGATATAAGTAACATAAGTAATGGTCTTTGAATATATTTCACTCTTTATGGATTAGGGTTTTACCTATACATAGCTTAATTAGGATTCTCTTATGCATGTTTACATTTATATTTACTAATCCCAAATTTTTACCATAAGATTTGGTGAGAACTAGATTAGGATTTTAAATTACTTGTCATTATACTTAGTGAATATGAAAAAATAGGACCTAACTAGGGTTATTGCATAATTTTGCTTGATTAAAGGTTTTGGAACCCTCTTAGTGATTTTATTGTGGTAAGATATCCCTTGGTTAGGTATAGTAGATCCATCTTGGTCATGACCCCAAATATCTAATGTATCCACAATTAGAAGTGTAAGTATGATTTATCTTCTTAGATGTACGATTGATTTATAGATCAATTGCATTTCCCTTTGCATACACAATCCATCAATAATAAGGAATGGTATTATGACATAGTTTAATATAAAAATAATGCTTGCATAAGCCATTTGAATTCTACTCAAAAAAGAGGATTAAACTTTAAGAGTGACCACTTTATGATCAAATCAAGAGAGCTATACATAAGGAACCATGATGGTATCTACTTGATGTGTTTCAATAAAATTGAAGCAATTGAAATAGTAAAGGATTTTAAGGTAAATTTTTTAATTGGATATGGTTCAAGAATTGGTACAACTCATCAAATACTAAATGAAGGAAATTATTGGTCCCATAATTTTAAATATGTTCATTCACATTGATACATTTCTACATTTTCAAGTTGTAACCCACAAACACTATAACCTTGCTATACCTTTACAACTTGTTACTAAAGTGTGTACCTTTTTAAAATGGGGGATAGAGTTTGTTGGGGATATCAATGTTAATTATTCAGCTAGACACAAATTTATCTTGACAACAACTAATTACTATACATATTAGACTATAACACAAGCATTTAAAAATTTCATAACTAAAACTGTGATAAAATTTCTCAAGGAGCGCATCGTTAAAAGGTTTGAAATGTCATTTGATTTATTATGTGATAATGGCCCTGAATTTTCATCTTTATAGTTTACTAAGTGGTCACATGGCAATAAGGTAATCCTTAAATTCTCTTCAATTATTTTTTTCAAGGTAATGGTGTTGCTAATTCTATACAAAAGAATTTACTAGATGTGATTAAGAGTATATTAGATAATAATCCTTAAGATTATCATAACATGCTAAATTATGCACTTTGGTTTGATAAAACTAGGATTAAGTCCTCCCTAGGCACATCCTCATATCACCTAGTGTATGGTAAAGACTATTTTTCCCATAAATGTGAAAATCTCTACCTTGTAATTATTGAAATATCACCTTGAGACTAATGAAAAAATTGAATCTAGGTTGTTGAATTTAATGCAATTAAAAGAAAAAAAATACAACCATACTCCATTTTAGTAAACACTAAGAAGTTTTCAAATTTTGATTTGATAAGAGAGCTAAAGTAAAAGCCTTTAGGACTATTAATTTGGTCTTTATTTAGGACAAGGCACATGAGAAAAAAGGTCAAAATGGTAATTTTGATGCTCTTTGGTTAGGTCCCTTTCAAATATCTAAAATCTTTGGTGACAACACATCCATGCTCAAAATTTTAACTAGTGAGGGAGTCCCATTGCCAGTGAATGGGTAGTTCCTCAAGAACTATTTTCAAGTTTGAGCCTACCTAACTTACTTTTGTACATAGTTTTCATTTAATTTGGTTCATTTTTTGTTTTATTTTTATTTTTTATTTTTTCATTTTGTGTGTTTAGTTTTTCCTCTATCTCTATCTCAAATTTTGAAATTTAGATTTGTTTTGAGTCTTTTAGGTACTAGTTAATCAAATAAAAAAGAGAAAAGGGGGTCATTGGTAAGTGAAAATAATAATGTATTTCCATTTAAATATTTTGATTTTTTTTTGGATTTAAATATGTTGTTTATAAATTTGGTTTTGAAAGCTTGAGGCTATCATGTATGTTCTAAATTTATTCAGGTTTCGATAAGTTTGGGAAAACTATATGACTTCTGAAGATATTTTCTTGAAACCTTACACAAAAAACACATCTTAATAATTTTTGGTTTTTATTAGATGAAATATTTTAATCATGATTTCAAGTGAAAAATCTAAAATTCTACTTTATATTTCCATAATGGTCCCTAGCCCAAAATCGAGAAGTTAATTTTTTTTATTAGAATAAATCAAATATTTGAGTGATTCAGGTAACATCTACAAGGGCTATGGATGTATAGATGACAATAGAGAAAGGAGTTAAGTATGATAAAATATAAATTTGTCAGGGCTATGGATGTATACATGACAATAGAGAAAGGAGTTGAGTATGATAAAAGATAAATTTGTCAGGGATATGGACATATAGCTAGTAATAGATACATGTCCAGGAAATCACTTTAGGATAAAAGTAAATACTAGCTTGGAATAATTGGTTATGATGACTAGTATTTGTAAATTCCATGAAATGAATGAATGCATTTTTTCACACTTTGGTCAAGATAAATATCATATGTTTTATTGTGGCCTTTCCTTTCGTATATTTTAAGGAATTTATTCATCTTCTTTTGATGTATCAAGCCAAATATTCTAGGTTCTTAAACATTTTTATTTTATTTTTAAAACATTTAGGAGAATTTTCCATCAGAGTCACCATTGTTGTTATTAGCTCAACACACCTTAACTTCTAAGAAATCATGGTATCCCTTATTTTGTATTATGAAGTATAGTCTTATTTTTAGTTGGGTTTGGTAGTTTTCACCTATTTATTTATTATTTTGACATAAAATTTTCTATATGAAATTTAGGCATAGAAATTTAGGTCTTTAAAACTATTCCACTATTTTAACCAAGTCTGAGAGATAATTTTTTATTATAAACATTTAGCTTGAAAACAACACCTAAAGCTTCATGGAATTACTTGTGAAGGTTTGATTCAAGTCTAATTTATTTTATCTATTTTATAAATTGATCTAATGTACTCTAATGTTTATCATATGGCTTATTTTAGAATTGGACTCATGCAAATAATTTAAATTTGCCTAAGATCTTATTCAAAAAGTTTCCCTTAGGAACCAACTAATTTTTGCATTTATTTTGGGATAATTTGGCTAAATTTTTGTAAAGGATCTATAATTGACTTGGCTATTTACTTTGTATTTGGTTGAATTACATTTTTACTTAATATTTTTTATCAAAATCATGGGTCATTGACTTGATACTTTGGCATGCAGGTTTCTAGACTCAGTCATATTTATTTGTGGTTCTTCACATGAATTTAGGTTATGAATTATATATTATGTGCCAAAAAATTCTTGTGCATAACTTTTTGACTTAGTCATATCCATTTTCACCTTTAAGAATTAATTTAATTTCCATGGCTTGTTCAAATCTAGTTTAGTCCATGTGGATTCTTTTCATAACCATTAACTTTTGGGACTTAATCACATTTTTTTGTAGCTCTTCACATATTTTCAAAGGAAAATAGACTACATGTCTATCTATAAAGACACATGGTGAAATTATTCACCCTCACACTTTAAAATGCAAATATGTTCATGCAAAAGTTTGAAAGCTTGTGAGAATGTGAGGAGCCACCGCTTGTCAAATTTTTGTGGTCCCTTGCAATGTTTTATTTTTAAATCAATACCACATGTCAATAGTTGACACTCTAGCATCCTAATAGAATCAAGTGAGTTCATATCGAGTGAAAACTTATGAAATTATGATCCAGTCATAACATGCAATGTGGCATAATTTTGTAACATCATAATCAGAGGGAAGACATAGTTCATAAGTGATAAAAAATCTTGTGAAGATGTGGCAAACCACTACATGGAAGGGAAACCTAACAAAAGGGACACAATTGAACCTGATGGAAAATATATACTAGCAAGTCATCCCATCAATGACAAGGTCAAAATTGATGGTTATCCTTTCCTCTAAAAGAGTCAAAGCTAAGGATAGACTATAATACTTCATCTAACCAACTAACCAAAATGGGGCTTGTCTTATAATGAAAAATTAATAATAAATACATGTAATTAAAGGTATACATACCCCCAATGTCTAATTAGACCATGGCATGTGTATTAGGATCAAGAAAAGAAGATAGATAGGCCAAATATTACTTTAAATAGGTTGAATATTTTTATCATGACATGAACACTTGGTCTTTTATTTACTATCCTAGACACTCTCTACCCCAAAAAGTTAAATTTTAACTTGATTAGTATGGCACTCACATTTATGGCCTTGGGATTTGGAATGATATTAATTGAATCTAGGCTCCATTTAGTACTTCTCATTGAATGTTTAGAACCACTTGATGAGTGGATGATCAATGGAATTTTAGGTAGAATGTCATATAAGACCGACATATAGTCCAAAATAAGGTTATTGGCTAGTTATTATATCAATTAGGATAGAGATAGAGGACCAAAAAAATTTTTTCCCCATTTTTATGTAGTTTTCTTTAATTTTTAGTTAGTTTTCTCTTATGAGTTATACTATTTTAGACATAGTTCTATAATTTTTCTGAGCATTTGATTAATATTCATAAGTATTTTATGAATAATATTTAATTATAAAGGACATGAAGATTGGCATTCATTAGTTATGCATGTATATGGTGATTTTGTCTTTTTTATTCATATTTAATTTATTCTCAACTTTGGCACTATTTTTGTTCCTAGTTGTGCATATGCTATCCAAGAAGAAGACTAGTTTCTCAAGAGATTTATTTATACAACATAATCATATTTATTTTCTTTACAAAACAAGCTCATTTTTATTTCTCCCCACCCTTATATTTTACTCTTTTTTGTGCCCCTATTAGATTAAGTTAAGAGTAGGCTAAATTATAGTCTACTTTGAAAAGATAAACCTTGTGATTACAGTTTGTGATTAATTCTTGATATAAAGGTTAAATAATGAATTGTAATAAGGTGGTAGTTATTTTCAATTAGCTATAATCATTCTATTAAATCTGAATAACTTGTTTTTTTAAGAAAACTTAGTAAAGTTTCCTTTCATATTATTTAAGCTAAAATCTAATAGGTCCCTTGATCAAAACAATAAACCCATCAACTATTAAGTTATATAGTATGCTATGAACTAGTGATATAGATCTTGGGGGATATTTATTTCTTTTCATGAGAGGCAAAATAGGTCCCTTGCCACCTGACCTAAGAAATTAGCATGCCTAAAACACTTTCCAGAATTATCATGTCCTATTTTCCCTTACATGCTTTTATGTTTCACCTTTTTGTGGGCAATCCAGTCTGATTTATACTTTTCATGTTTTTACTTTATATTACTTATCTATCTACTTCTTTGGGTTCTTTAGTTCTAATATAGCCTTAACAATTTGAATTTTTGATCTTCCATTTTTATTATCTACTTCCTTATATATTTTGATTATAATTTAGCATTATCAATATCATCTTGACATTTTTTTCCATGTTTTATAGTCTTCTCTTGATATATTTTTGTTTAGATCCATTTATTAACTATCATGCATATGAGCACATTGATTTTATTTTGTTACCATTCTCACCATGATTGAGACTATAATATTTACATGAATCATTTATGGGGAAAGGTAAGTCAAATTATATATATAATACTTTTAGTTTCTTATTTATCAACATATCCTTTATCCTTTGGTGTTGTTATGTATCTCTCCCAAATTAAAATCTCACATTCCACTATTTTGACTCATGATTAGATTTGGGTGGGACATATGTATACATATGATATTTTTCATCTTTATCATTTATTGAAAAATTATCTTACATGACTCATGGGTGCATCAATCTCCTTGAGTGCACATTATAAGGAGGGCAATGGGAAAGGGTGGGTTCAGATCATGGTACTCTTGAGATATGTTTGCATACTATTTTATCATAGAATCACTACTATCAATCTAACCTCATTTGAGTCTCTTTCCATATTCCTTATTCATATCCTTATACTAGATCCCTCTATATTTTTATTGCATCATCTTAGTTGATACATTCTATTTTGTCCATGTTTATCCATATACTATATCATTTTAGTCATACAGTTTTGAATCTTTTTGTGTATTTTATACTATATTGAGATTATTGATACAATATTGAGTCAAATTAGAGTTTCATGTAATTTTTAGTTTTGAACCATATATAGGGGTCATAATTATCATTCCTAAGACACACAACACTCATATTCTATACTTTCACTCATATTTTTGCCCTTAATTAGAAAAAATATTATTTATTGGTTAAAGTCTTAGACTTATTGGTTAAAGTCTTAGTATTGATCAAGGTATTTCAAGATATATAGGATTTGAACCAAGGAGGTTCCCAGTAGTATTTAAAGTCCAAAACTAAGGACATATTCATACTTTCCATTTGATGTATTCACCTATGACATCTCTCATAAAGTACCACTAGATCCAAGGGGAGATTTATGCATCGACAACTCAATCCAAGGTAATTACATTTATCTATATTTTATTTACTTAGTAACAAAATATGATTTGATTATTGTTAGAGTAATGTGTATATTATTATCCTTTCTTAGTTCCCTCTTATCCCAATAAGTTGGTATAGTATAGGGCCCCTCGGTTTGACTTTATAATCACCCTTGTGGAATTTATCTCTTTTTTAGTTTAATGCCATTTAATATGTTGGATCTAGGTTACCCTTTTTCATTAGTTCCTTACATATAGGTTTTCTTAATTATATTATTGATACCCCCTTTGTTAATATTGTTATAAATTATTGATTTTATCTTAAGACCTAGTAAGGTCCTATATCCTATAGCTTAGGAATAAGATTTATAACTATATGCCCTTGATATTGAGTGTGGATTATTTCTAGTTATATCTACAAATACCCCTAGGTCATTGATCTATATTCAGGTGTACATATGATCTAATTTGATTTCTTGTTTGTATCCTAGTCTATAAAGAGAAATATGATTTTTATTTTGGTCATCCTTACTTATGCATATAATGAGGGCCTTTACAACCATTCTTATAAATATAGCATTTATACCTCATGTTTTTTTATTTTATACACAAGAGAGATAAAATTAAGGAACCTATGCACTAATTTAGTTTATGTAAAATATAACAATAAATACACATTTAAATTGAAATAGATTAATGAATATTGTAATTACTTGATTTATAAATGAAAAATAAAGTGAGAGATGATTTAGTTAGATATTTTTTCATATAGAAACTATTATTGATTATTTTTATGTTTTTCATTAATGGCTGAAGTAAAATAGTGGTTTAAAACTTACTTAGACATTGCTAGTAAAGTTAGATACATGTGATAGCTATAACTATAAGGTTTTATTGATATTGTTCATGTGTATAATGGGGTTATAATATCACTTGGAAGCTTGAACCTATCCCTATAATGTGATCCTATTTATGCACACATCTCTAATCCTGTACTAAAATGGTTTTTCTCCTTCTTTCATCCAAGCCTTAATCATGTTTTTTGACCCCAAGATCCCTTATAAGGGTTTATTATTTTGGGTTAAACTAATCCCAACCACTCCATGATAAATGGAAGTGAATTTCCTAAGTTATAATACTTTGATGAGGGCTAAAAACACATGTAGTTATCACACTTATGTGTGTGTGTGAAACATATTGAAAAATGTTGAGACGTGTTATATTTTAATATTTCATACTTGGCATCATGAAACTTTAACTTTGAGTATTTATATTTCATTTTTAAAACTAATCTAAGGATACTCTTTAAAGATTTTAGATGTGTATATGCCTTTTTAAAATGTTCCAAGAGATTGCAAAGCTTTTTCCAAGTGATCCTTAGGTGTAGAATGACTGTAATGATGATTTATTTTTATAAATGCTCTTCTATAATTCTAGTTATGATTGACCCATGAATTGTGTCTAGGCTAATTGAATGGAGACTTCCTAATTTGTAAATTAGATAATGAGGAACCCTATAATCTACTAGTAGAGGGAGACACCTATAGTAATAGATAATGTCCAAGTTTATAGATATTTTTTGGGATATGTAAAATAAGGATATAAATTATTGAGATAATTTTTTTAGGATTTTGGAGGGTTCCTATCTAGACTCCAATAATCCTAGATAAATATGCTTGGTGAATAGAAGTGGTTAAATAATATATGGGTATATGGATATAAGGAATGTGTGATCAAGAGTAAAATATATGTACAATGCTCAATCAAGTAAAAACATACCAAAGTTAATGTATCTAAGGTAAAAAAGACCAAATTTAGATGTTTAAACCTTGAATATTACATATAAATATGTGTAATGAATAAAATAAGAACAAATCCTTTCATTTATAAACTGTCATACATATAGATCAATTGTTTGAAAAAATACATATTACATGAGATAACCAATAGATAACATAAAATATGATAGACAATAGTCAAGGTAAATCACACCTATATTTATTGTTCATTCTTATATTCAAATCATTAATCATTACTATATGATTTTTGTTGAGACACAGGTAACAATCATATCATTTTTAAAGTCATACAAAGCTTGTAAATGGGGTTTTACATCATTTTCAATGCTCATACCAACTTATGATTAAAACAAAACTCTACATTCATAAACAAAGCCTCACAAAAACTATCAACTTATTTCCATATCAACTAACCCATTCTTATCCAAAACATGCTATTACATATTTTTTCATTTGAGATTAATTCACATATGAGCAAACCAACATGGATTGACTCAAGTCTAAAACTAAGGATGTATTTAGATATTAAACTTAGTCAAATGGATTAATCTAACATTGTAATCAAGGGTGTGGGTTGGGACATGGAGGGTCATCCAAAGAGAGTTAAATATCTTTGATTGACTCAACTCAAGCCAACATCTAGCACCTATTATATGTTGATCACAATAACATATGAACAAAACTTCTCTAATGATTTTAAATAGTAGATAAAGACTAATAAATTTTTAGTCTCCCAAATTCATCCTATAAGTTTAAATATTGAATACCTAAGGCCAATTTGAGAAGCATATCAATCAACAATTCCTGTTAAAATAGTCAAACTCTATGGATTTTCTCATGTATATATAAAAACATGCTATCAAGGTTATTTATCAAAATTAATCTTAACATAGAATCCAATATATTAATAACTTGTAAACCAAGATCAAAAAAATAATATCATAACAAGAGCATATGTAATATTTTGTTATGAATTATATTTTTGCCTAGTATACTATACTAAATATTTTCTAGGCCTATCAAAATACTCATATCAACATAAATCTTTGGTCTTAAGTCATATCCATGATCATCAGTCTATAAAATAGGAAATAAATAACCTATGGACTTGAGCCATGACTATGATGGTAGATCTAAGGATTCTAAAAATAATTCATAGGTAATAAATATATAATAAAAACTTAAGATAATTTTATATATCTAGTAAGGAACATTTCCAAGACCTAAGTTTACAAACTGAGGAAGTGATTTATTCACCTAATAAATGAAAGAGAAACATGCAATGTATTAATAAAATCTTGCATTATAAACTAAAATATTGATTTTAGGTTTCTAATCAAAACAAGCCTACAAAAATAATATAGTGATTCCCAGGATTTAAAACACACTCCCATAAATATATATACTTATATATTTAAAAAACAATCATTTTGGGGTTCATGTAAACTAATTATTTCTTCATGGTTTTTGACACAACAGCCTCAAAGATTAAAAACCATAAACATCTCACTTGATTAAAAGAGTGAGTAGGGATATAATATTAAACTCATGTCTGATAACATATATGTATATATTTTGATTATTTTACAACAAACTAATATAAAATTATTAAAAGTATACACTAATTCAGATTATAAAAATAATCAAAATAAACACAATAATCTAAATTAAAGTATCTATGGGGAGACCTTAAGGTAGGAGTCAAATTTTATATGTACATCACATGGAGTATACTCCCATAAATTACTAACCTAGGCCCACCCCCTTGTGCACTTAAATATGTAGCCTAAATTGTGCCCCTTATCTCCAATCAGTTTTTAAAGGATTTTTGGCTTTTTGGGGGTCTTAGCTTTCACTGGCACTATCTTACCGAAGTCAAAGTCATCTAGAGAGATGGCTTGCTTTTTCCTTTTGGGTGTGAAAGTTAATAACCAAGGTGGGAGAGTAGAAGAACTTATAGTAGCAACATTCCATGTAGTTGGTGTCACTAGGGTAACACCTGCAATACTGGTGGGAATAATGGGTGTAGTGGGTGTAGTATCAGGCAAAATTGCATCGGCCACTGATTGGTCAAAGGTGGAACTATCTCCGATTTTAAAAGAAGGAGATGACAGACTAAGGATGGATCTTGATGATTAAAGAACATCTCTAGAAGTGCCTTGAGGGTCACCAAAAATAACTCTAGAAGGAGAGGTAGCTCTAAAAGAGGGAATACTGATGGGAGAAATCAGTGAAGGAGTTGCAACAGGTGAGTGGGGCGGAGAAGAAGAAATTCCTATGACTAGATGCACCCCCTCTTATGGAGATATAGTTTCCATCCCCTATTGACCTATAGGCCTGTCATCTATTTCCATATATTCTATCACTTGTTCTTTGGAACTTTATTTCTCAACCCCCATATCTATTAACTATGGCTCTTTCTTGACAACCTTTGATTTCTTTGATATAAAGATGATCCTAGGCTTGTGGGGCCTAGAAGGAGAAGGAACATCACTTTTATTCTTTGTTCTATTTTCCACTCTCCTCCTTGTCTCTTTTTAGAATTTGGCCTTTGATCTTGAGATGAATTATTTTAATGTGATCCCTTTGTTTGCTAACCAATCATTGGTGTTAGCCAATATTGGTTCAAATCTCATCCTTAAAGAGGTAAACTCTTTTTGAAACCATTGGATCAGAGGAAGAGGAGAGTTAGTGACTTCTTTAGTAAGATACCTGCTATTGACTAGATCTCTATCATCTACTAGATTTGGAGTAATATCAATGAGCCCTAGATATTTGATTTGTTCCAGAGACAGTCTGTTGTAGTCCATTTTTTTGATATCTTTTGTTGTTCTTAAATCTATCCAGATGTCTTTGATCATAGGTTCATGGAATTGAGTCTTTCTCCTGATCTTGTCTTTGACACCTCTGTAATCAAAATTGGGCCTTCATTTGAAATGCTTCATGGTGACAAGTTGAATTTTAGTCTCCATTGCCCTTTCTTTTGTAGTGGTCAACATCAAGTACCTGCCAATTTCAATGGGGAACCTGAAACTAGGTTTCTTAAGTTCCATTTATTTATTTTATACAACAATAATTTGTCTACACAGATCCATCATCATCAATTTATCAGAAGGAAATCTAGGGAGCATATAGGGATAGCCTTGGAAAAAGCCAACTTGTAGATAGAAAAAAGTAAGGAACTATAAGAACATACATCTGAATTCATTGACAATAGTCTAGGCTTCATCTAATACTCTTTTCTATTCTAATTGAGGGTTAAAAAGACATAAAAATACTATGAAGAAGGCATCATTTACCCTCCTAAAGTGATGGATCAATCCCTTTAATGTTAGTTAAGGGTAATACTGATATATAGGGGTGGTTTTTTTGTCTCCCTCTAATGTCAAACCTAGAAAGGTTCTTATTAAAGCTGTAATGTACACTAGGTACGAAGTCATATAGAACTTCAAAGTAGTAGACACCTTTGTCAATTGCTCATGTAGAGCATTGCTAATTTGTTCACCCCAAAAAATGACTTATTTCCCTTGGCAGATTATCTTGATGAAGGGATACATCCATTCATGAAATTGAGAAGAAGATTGTAAACCTCGTACTCTGCTGAGAAGAATAATTAAGTTGCCAACTTCCTCTATAAAGTCACTCCTCAGAAAGTTTTGTGACCATCTAGATAAGTTGGCTCTGAGAGTCTTGAGCCATCTGTTGTTGATCACCTTCTTCACCTTCTCAAGATCTTTGTTGTATTCCTTTTGTGCTTCAATAAAGTTGATCTTCAATACTTTAGTAGTAGGAGGGCACATGAAAACTTTATCAATGAACTTGGGGTCCAGTCAAATTACTACATTGCCATTAGCATCTGACACAACTTTGGTCTCTTTGTTGTAGAATTGGATGCACTGGAGGATGAACTTTGTGTGATGTGCTACCATAGGAAAGGAAGAGACTAGATGGATATTGCTCTCAATTATCCTCTTCATTTTTGAGCTCAAATTTTTTGCCTTGGTTCTCTCTATGAACTTGGCCATATCTATGTGGCCGATCTTTGTGTCCCTAAAGTCATCGACATTAGAAGTGACTGAGGTGATTGGGAAAACACCTTGATATTGGTACTTCATCACCTTTGACTTCTTTGGATAAAATTTAGTCATCGGGATGAGCCTTTGTTGAAAGTGCATTGACGAAGAAGGATCTTGAGGAGAAACTGTGATAAGAATCATGATCACGCAATTAAGGAAAAAATTAGCAATCTAGAAAAATTGCATGTTGGGTGATCATAACTAGGGAAATGTGCTTGAAAGGGCTGAGGTGAGAGTAGTTTGAAAATTAGAAGGAAAGGGGAGAGGGCTTAGAAAATGGGAAAAAATAAAAATTTCCCAGAGTTAGTGAAAATGGAGGCAAGGAATGTGTTGACCATGTTTTGCCCAACAGGCTAAAAATCAGTCCCCTTCTATCCCTAATATTCTAGGCCATTTCATTTTTTGATTTTGCATGAATCTATTCATTTCTATAGACTCTACAAAATTTCTATGGACTCTGGAAGTCTAAATCTATGGACTCTATAGGTCTAAATCTATATACTCTGTAGGTTTGGGATTTCTATAGACTCTATAGGTTTGGGATTTCTACGGACTCTACAGGTTAGTCCTTTGGCACATGAAGGATCAATTTAGAGAGTTTTAGGTTTTACAAGGCTTCTTTAGGCTCTGGTCTGAATAAAATCTTGAAGAAGGTTGGCATCATTAAACCATTAAAGCCAGTTTAATGCTTGGTTCAATCGCTTGGTTCAATCGGCCTTGGTTCAATGCCTGGTTTAATCGGTAGTTCAATCGGCCTTGGTTCGAGCCTTGGTTTAATCACTCCATTTCAAAGCTTGGTTCATCACTTCAAGTCCATTGCTTTAATTTATAGGCTTGGTTCATTACTTGCTTCATAGCCTTGGTTCAATGGTCAGAGTTTAATGGGCTTGTTTCAACAATTGCTTGAAGCGTTGAACCATTGAACCGGTTCAACACATTGGTTCAATGCCTTTGGTTTAAGCCTTGGTTCAACTTAGTTGGTTCAAAACTTTGGCACTTAGTTTATTGGTGGGTTCAGACACTTAGTTCATTGGATGGTTCATCAGTTTTGGTTTAAGCAGCTCGGTGCACAACTTTAAACCGTTGAACTGGTTCAATGCATAGGTTAAATCACTCAATTCAATCAGTTTAATTTTAAATCAAAGTTCATCAGCCTTGGTTCACTTAGTTAGTTTAGTGACATTAGTTTAAGTGGCTTCCAGTTCAATCACATGGTTCAATGCCAAAGATTAATGGGCTTAGCGCGCAGTGTTGAACCGTTGAACTGATTGAATCATTGAACCAATTTTGGTTTAATGGATTGGTTCAATGGGTCAGTTCAACAAAGCACCCTAAAGCCAAAGGTCCAAAATCCCTTACAAAGGGTAGTTCAAAGTCCAAATGTCCTTGCAAAGGGCAAGAAACATCCCAAGGATAGCTGAAGGTCTAGAAGCCCTTGTGGAGGGCAGAGAGAGAGCTTCAAAAGGCCCAAAGGAATTTGGGGAAAGGATTTTCAAAGGGCTCAAAGGTGTAGAAAAAGTTAAAGAGCTCGTAGGAAAGTCAAACTAGCCAATTCTCGTGGACTTTTTATCCACGAGAAATAAGCTCAAAACAGAAAACCCATAGGGAAGAAAAGTTGTAGAAAAGACCCGACAGACTTTTGCTGAGGACGGTGATGTCCCGAAAGCCATCAAATTTAAGCAATCAAACTGGCCATTGGGTGATGGCCACATGAACGTCAAATTTAACACAATGAAATATCTATTTTCTTTTGAATTAAAAGAGTGCCACTCATGAAAAGAGCCCAAGGAATGTAGTGACCTGCTAGAAGATTGCCCTCGAGGGTTGAAAGAGCAGGACAAAGACAAATAGTAGAAATGACAAAGCATTTAAGTGGCAAAGGGAAGGTGAGTCATTACAGATGAGTGATGTGACCTATTTTTCTTTAGTTGGAATTTATGAGGGGATAAACTATAGTCTATTTGCAGAAAAGAGGTGTGGCCATGTTCTTACATTAATGTTTGAACACCAAAGTCAATTTTGGTGATTGTACAACATGGTTATAGTAGGCCTTTTCTAAAGAATGACATTAGTAACAATGGTTTCCTCTTCCCAAGGTTCAGAATGCACATGGGCCATTGGTAGAAAATGAGCACCAAAATCTCTCCTAGGAGGTGCCAACTTCTCTTCCTCTCTCTATAAATTATAAACTTCTCATTTTGAGAAAAGGAATCCATTCTCAACCTTAAGCAAAAACTCTACCCAAAAATCTCTCGGGCTTGTAAGGCATAGCTCTACTAGAATTTTACCTTGAATCAAAACACAACATTTTTACCTCCATTCTAAGTTTTGCATCTTTAGTATGTGTCTATGCCTTGATTTTGTGTTAAGTCATTTTCTTAATGCTTTTGTAGAATGATTTTAGCATGTCTAGTGCATTTTGAGTTTCCTTTTATAGGTCTATCAGAAGTGTCCCTAGAGGAGTATAGGTGAAGTGGATAGGTTACTATAGTGTGTCTCAGAATGCCTCTAGTAGTTGTTTCCTCCATGTATCTCCATGGACCCTTGACCCACTGATGCAGAAGGTTTTCTCATGTCAAATGAAGTTTATGGGAGCTGGTTCTCGGTGGAAAGTGTATGTTTAGGTAGAGTAAATCAACCTTTTTTGGTGTATCACCTTTTCATTTTTAGGCTTAGGTTCTATTTTCAACATCTCTCTCTCCCTTTTCATCCCCCCCTCTTTTTAATTTTGTTTGTTAGTAGTAAGAGAAACTAGGGCCTAAAGGATACATCAGAGGGAGCTAGCCCTCATCTAGAGACTCTCCCCTCCAGCTTCACTGGTCCCAAAGGTGAGAGGGGAGTTTCCATTATTGTGTGAAGAAGGTAGGAGCTCAACCTCCTGCCAAGGGTGCAATCTTCTACGTCAATAGTTTTTGGCACACTCGGTGGGACCAACTAGGACAAGTTGTGTCCACAGTGTTGAAGAATTTTTGGTGTGTTCTTCAACCGACTAGCCTTTAAAGGCTTTTGCATCAACACCAATGGTGACTCTAAGTTGAATCAGCTAGTTAGGCAGCCCTGGTGCCATTAAGAAATAACTTTTGTATGTATAATCCCTTTACACAAGATCATGGGTCTTGTTTTCCTTCACGTGACTTTGATCAAGCTCAAAATTTTTAGAGAATCACCTCAAGTAGCTCTCCTAGTTGCCCTTCAATGATAAGGGAAATGGCCCTAAAATTTGAGAAGTAGATGATGGAGATTGATAGACTAAAGGAGTAGTATGGATATCATCAAGAGCTGATGTATAAAGAGGAGTGTTTGTTTAGGCAAGCATAGGCCTTGCAATCCATGGAGGAGGAGGTAGCAAAATGGAGAAATCCTTTTTTTCAAGGCAGTCAGCTTTGCATGCCCCCTCTTATCCTAAAGAAATCCCCCTCTTTTGCACCAAATCCTTTCTATCAGATAACACTTGATCACTCCAGCTTATCTAATGCATCTACTCTCAATCCTATGCACCTAGCTTTCTAACATCAAAGGGCATCAGAGCAACCCCCAATGGAGATCAATCTTCTCAATTCCTTATATTGAAAATCTTCTACTAGGGGGAATACCATGAGCTAGCATGTCCCTCTTCTAGAGACTCTTCCAGTACATCAACAGTCTCTTCCTAACATTCCTTAACCTCCCGAAGTTTTTCAACATGATGTGCAGTTTTTGAGTTGGAGGAAGGAATGCTAGGAACCAACACAGAGCCTTGAAGAGGATGATGCTGGTGACCTCCAAGAAAGACTCTTTTAGGACAACCTAGCCAAATAAATTGAATATTTAGTGGCTAGGATGAGTCTACTTCATGAAAGAGAATTCAAACTTCTAGACCTTGTGGAGGAGCCCCAGGACCTTGGAGAAAACATAGTTACTGCCTATTCATAAGAGCAAAATTCCAATTCCAAGATCTTAAACTAGGGGAAAATAGTAGAATCATGGGGTAGGAAGGAGGAGAAGCAAGGTTTTTTTCAAAACCTTAAAGAAGATGAGGCTTCTCCTACTCTTGATGATGCTGGTGACCTCCAAGAAGGGTGCTTCCAAGAGGATCTAGCCAGGAGAATTATAGAGTTGGAATCTAAAGAGAGATTCCTCAGCTAGTGTGTGATGGATGGTTCAAACCCAATGACACATTCCATGTCTGAACACACCCCATATACACACTTCTATGAGAGCTATCAAGCCACACCTAATATTGATGAAGTGCCAGCCAAATGGAAGAAGGAGAATCATTCGATTCTAGCTCAAGGACTGCCTCCTCTTCCACATGGTGTTCCCACTTCACCCCTTCTCAAGGAGGAACCTGTTCTATAGGAAGTGAGTGAGGAGTAGAAGATCCAAGCTATAGTTTCCTAAGTGGATATCATGAGCAATAGTGAAGGTGGAATCATCATGGAGGCTCCTTTTGAAGACACCATCGGTAATGAAGAAGATGCAGGTCTTACATATATGCAGATGTTCCAACAATATAAGGAGGAATAAAAGCATGGTGAGCTCTCTCCCCCCTTGTTTGATGAACTTCCTTGTTGCTACGATGAGGAGGTTGACTACACTAAAGATCCTGAGTTAGAGGAGGATAAGGAGGATACCTTTGAACATCTAAAGGTCCTGATCTTTGAGAAGGAAAAGAAGAGGAATGTCTTCTTGGATGAATGCCTTGAAGAAGAGAGATTTGAACAAAAAGGTGATGTTCTATGGGATGAAAAATCATTTAGTGAGTCTATTTCAGACATCACAATAGTCACCCTTCTTCAAGAAGGCCAAGGGGAAGTAGAGGATGAGTCTGATAGAGTCTTCAATGAAGCAAAAGGAAACAATTTAGACCATGATGCATTACAGAGGGACTATACAGATCAAAGGGATTATGGTGATGAGCTAGTAGCCATTGATTTCTTGGTGATAAGCACCAATATGAAGGACTAGCATTCAACAAGCTTCCAAGGACAAGCAGAGTACATATATATTGGAAGCATGTTCGAATTTGATCCACTCGGATACAAGCGAAGCAAGGTGACAGGCAAGATGAGTAGGTCACCAACTCTCTTTTCCATTCAACTACTTGCCTGGCACCATAAGTCTTCTTGCCAAGAAGAGGACTTAAGAAATTTTCCCTTTGATCCAGGAGGAAGGCAAACATTCTTGGTTAGCTATATATAGTAGTTTACTTTTAGTTTCTTTTCCTACTTTTCCTAAGTGCAGTTTGCACATGTAATGTTTTTAGCCTTGTGTGTTTCCCTTTGTGTCTGGGGTAAGAAGCTTCATGTTTGATTCTTGGATCTTTTGGAGCTATTGCTAACACTCTTTCATAGCTACATTTTGACTCTGTGCCCAATGGACTGTAAGGCAACTAGTCTTTAAGCATAGCAGGCATGCTTCCCTTGGGAGTCACCAATTTGTTGACCATTTTTTGCCCAATAGGCCAAAAATTGGACACCTTCTGTCCCTACTATTCTAGGCCATTTCATTTTTTGATTTTGCATGAATCTATTCATTTCTATGGACTCTATAGAATTTTTATGGACTCTATAGGTCTAAATCTATGGACTCTATAGGTTTGGGATTTCTATGGACTCTACAGGTTTGGGATTTCTATGGACTCTACAAGAGAATTTTCTCTACAGACTCTGTAGGTTAGTCCTTTGGCACATGAAGGATCAGTTTAGAGAGTTTTGGGTTTTACAAGGCTTCTTCAGGCTCTAGTCTAAAGAAAATCATGAAGAAGGTTGGCATCATTGAACCATTAAACCTAGTTAAATGCCTTGGTTTAATGCCTGGTTTAATTGCTCAATTTAATCAACCTTGGTTCAATGCCAAGTTCAATCGGGAGTTCAATCGGCCTTAGTTTGAGCCTTGGTTCAATCAATAATTCAATCACTCCATTTCAAAGCCTGGTTCATCACTTCAAGTCCATCGCTTTAATTTCCAAGCTTGGTTCATCACTTGCTTCATAGCCTTGGTTCAACGATCAGAGTTTAATGGGCTTATTTCAATAGTCACTTGAAGTGTTGAACCATTGAACTGGTTTAACACATTGGTTTAACACCTTTGGTTCAAGCCTTGGTTCAACACATTGGTTCAATGCCTTTGATTCAAGCCTTGGTTTAACTCAGTTGGTTCAACACTTTGGCACTTAGTTCATTAGTGGGTTCAAACACTTGGTTCATTGGACGGTTCATTGGCTTTGGTTTAAGCGGCTCGGTGCACAGCTTTAAACTATTGAACTAGTTCAATGCATTGGTTCAATGCCTGGTTTAATCACTCAGTTCAATCAGTTCAAGTTTAACTCAAGGTTCATCAACCTTGGTTCACTCAGTCAGTTCAGTGGCATCAGTTCAAGTGGCTTCTAATTTAATCAGATGGTTTAATGCCAAAGTTTAATGAGCTTGGCACATAGCATTGAACCGTTAAACTGATTAAACTATTGAACCAATTTTGGTTCAACAGATTGGTTTAATGGGTCAGTTCAACAAAGCACCCTAAAGCCAAAGGTCTAAAAGCCCTTGTAGAGGGTAGTTCAAGATCTAAACATCCTTGTAGAGGGCAAGAAACATCCCAAGGATAGCTGAAGGGCATAGTCGAAGGTCCAGAAGCCCTTATAAAGGGCAGAGAGAGCTTCAAAAGGCCCAAAGGAATTTAGGGAAAGGATTTTCAAAGGGCTCGAAGGTGTAAAAAAAGTCAAAGAGCCCACAAAAAAGTCAAAGCAGCCAATTCCTATGGACTTTGTGTGCACAAGAAAAAAGCCCAAAACAAAAAACTTGTGGGGAAGAAAAGCTACAAAAAAGACCCGACAAAATTTTGCCGAGGACGGTGACATCCTGAAATCCGTCAAATTTAAGCAAGTGAACTAGCCATTGGGTGATAGCCACATGAACATCAAATTTAACACAATGAAATATCTATTTAATTTTGAATTAAAAGAGTGACACTCATGAAAAGAGCCCAAGGAATGCAGTGATCTACCAGAAGATTACCCCTGAGGGTTGAAAGAGCAAGAAGAAGACAAAGAGTAGAAATGACAAAGCATTCAAGTGGCAAAGGGAAGGTGAGTCATTACAGATGAGTGGCGTGACCTATTTTTCTCTTGTTGGCATTTATGAGGGGAAAAACTACAATTTATTTGTAGAAAAGAGGTGTGGCCATGTTATTACATTAATGTTTGAATACCAAAGTCAATTTTGGTGATTGTACAACATGGTTCTAGTAGGCCTTTTTTAAAGAATGACATCAGTAATAGTGGTTTCCTCTTCCCAAGGTTTAGAATGCACATGGGCCACTAGCAAAAAATAAGCAACAAAATCTTTCCCAAGAGGTGTCAAGTTCTCTTCCTCTCTCTATAAATTGTAAACTTCTTATTTCGAGAAAAGGAATTGACTCTCAACCTTAAGGTAAAACTCTACCCAAAAATCTCTTAGGCTTGTAAGGTAGAGCTACCAAAATTTTACCTTGAATTGAAACACAACATTTTTACCTCCATTATGAGTTTTGCATCTTTAGTATGTGTCTATGCCTTGATTCTATGTTAAGTCATTTTCTTAATGCTTTTGCAGAATGATTTCAGCATGTCTGGTGCATTTTTGAGTTTCTTTTTATAGGTCTATCAGAAGTGTCCCTAGAGGAGTATAGGTGAAGTGGATAGGCTGCTGTAGTGTGTCTTAGAATTCCTTTAGTAGTTATTTCCTCCTTGTATCTCCATAGACCCCTGACCCACTGATGCAGAAGGTTTTCTAATGTCAGATGAAGTGTATGGGAGCTGGTTCTCGGTGGAAAGTGTATGTTCAAGTAGAGTAGATCAACCTTTTCTTGTGTATCACCTTTTCATTTTTAAGCTTAGGTTCTATTTTCAACATTTCTCTCTCCCTTTTCATCCCCCCTCTTTTTTCATTTTGTTTGTTAGCAGTAGGAGAAACTAGGGCCTAAAAGATACATCAGAGGGAGCTATCCCTCATCTAGAGACTCTCCCCTCCAGCTTCATCAGTCCCACAGGTGAGAGGGGAGTTTCCATTATTATGTGAAGAAGGTAGGAGCTTAGCCTCTTGCCAAAGGTACATTCTTCTATGTCAACAGTATGCATGAGTGGCAAAAATTGCTGCCCTTACATATAGAAGAGGTTTCTTATGCATAGGTGATAAAAATTTATGCCTGTGCACTTTAGGATAAAAGGATGTATCGACGACAAAAATCACCACCAATGCATAGCCAAAAGTTTTATGTTTCATGTAAGGGTGGCGAAAATTGCTGCCCTTCCACATGGTGGGAAGTCAGGTGTATTGGCAACATTTTTTGCCACCCTTACATGTGGTTTGGTGGTTGGATTGAATTGACAGCAAAAATTACTACTGGTGCACCTGACTAGAAGTTAAGGACTTGTGTTAGGGTGGTGAATTTCACTACCCTTACATGGGTAAGGATTTTTTACCAAGTTTTGTAAGGGTGGTGAATTTTGCCACCCTAACACTGGTCTATTGGGAAGATGTGAAGGCAGTCAGGAAGGTTGATGAGTGAAAAATGAGGGTGAGGGATGGAGTTTGTTTGGATCACCTCATCGGTGGAGGAAGAAGAAGAAAAACATAAGAATACCTAACAAGGATAGAGAGAAAATAAAAAATAACTAGGACAAGAGAATAAAAAGTAAAAAACAAAACAAAAATAAAGATAGAAGAAAAGAAACACAAAACCCTACCTGGTAATCATGAAACAATGCTTGAATATGGCAAAAATGTGCTTCCTTTAGCTCGCTAGATCACCCAAGCATAGGGAGGAGGAGAAGCAATGGAAGAATGGGTTGAAAAGATGGACAAAAGAGATTAAATGGGGGTAAAAATCACCCCCAACCACTTGATGCATGTGGCCATAAATGCCATGCATGAAAATTGAGCCCATGTAGGGGCAGTAAAATTTGCTACCTCTGCATGGAAGGTTGAAAAGATATGCAGGGGCAGCGAATATTGCCGCTCCTGCATGGGAGGCATTAAAAGATGTAAGGGAAAAAAATTTCACCACTCTTGCATGATGGATGCAATGGTGGAAAAAAATGCTGCCTTTGCATGGAAGACATAAAAAAATTGTAGTGGTGGTGAAAAATGCCTCCCCTACATGTAAACACCAGGAAAAACTAACTCTGAGAAATGGGGGAAAATTGTCATCTAGCCACATCAAGATGGTAATGATTGTCACATTTTTGGTAAAACGTAACAAGAGAACATCATGAACTTTGAATGCTACCGGTTGAGCAAACATGAGAACAAGAAAAACTTGCTTCAAAAGATGAACTTAGAGAGAAAAATATGAAATGGCCAAGTTTCATAGGAGTTGTTGCAAAAATGAGCAAAAATGATTTTGGAAATAATAGATGGCTCCTATTGGGGAAGTTCCATTAATCGAACTAATCGATGGGAGTAAAAACTAGTCTCTAAGTGCCTTCATCTAAGCCATTTGGCTATGGAGTCAAGCCAAAAAAAGGAAAAGACATAAAAAACCAAAAGAAAACAAACACAAAAACTATACAAATGTACAAGTAAACTTATCTAATAATTCAAAGATTGAAGTGTTTCAGATGCTACCCGCTGTGAGGCAATGAGAATGGCATTCCATCTTGATACTCTAACAAGAATCTATTCTCACCATAGACGTGATGAATGTTAAATAGACCTCTCTACAAAGAATCAAATTTGCCATGCATTGCTTTTGGTTCTCTCCTCTTGTCCCACAACAAGACTTGGTCTCCAATCTAAAAATCATGAATCTTTGCCCTCTTGTCAAAAAGTTTCTTCACCTGATTCTGATGTGCAGTAATCTGGTCCACTACCATGGTTTGTTGCTCATTTAATTTGGTTAGACACATGATCCTTTTATCATTATAATTTTCAAATGTTGAATCTTCGATTGCCTTTGCTAACCTGAGTGCTGGTAATTCTAGGGTGATTGGTATCTCTGCATTGAAGCCATATAGAAGTTGGAATGGTGACATGCCTATGGCTCTTTTGGGTGTAATTATATCTACCCACAAAGTGTCAAATAATGCTTTATGCGAAGTCCTCTAATTTTCATCTACCGGTTTCTTGATAATAGTAACCAGGTTCTTATTGCTCGATTCTGCTTGGCCATTTTCTTGTGGAAAATAATTAGATGTGTGGGAGAGCGTAATTCCTTAATAAAAGTAGAATTGGGTAATCTCATGGGAAGAGAAATAGGATGCATTATCTATTACAATCTTGATTGGAACCCCAAATTGGGAAATAATATTTTCCTTAAGAAAATTACATACCACTTCTAAAGTAGCGTGCTTGGTTAGAATGGTTTCCACCCATTTGATAAAGTAATTAGTTGCAATGAGGACATAATCATGCCCAAAACTTGAAGATGGGTTGACTATGCCAATGAAGTCGATACCCCATTGTTGAAAATGTTCTTTGATTACGACTGGATTGAGGGGTAACACAGCTAATTTAAGTTTCTCAATGAACTACTGACATAATTCACACCTACACACCCATTTATAATCATTTTAAAATAGCATAGGCCAATACTACCTCACTCATAGAATTTTATAGGTTATCACTGGTGCATAGAAATGTCCTCCACAAGCCAAATTGTGGAAGGATTCTAAAAGTTTACCTTATTGCACCTTATCAATGCAGCAAAGAAATACCCCGTCAAGGCTTCTCTTATACAAACCATTATCCCACAAGACATAGCTAGCAACCTTTAGCTTAATATTCCATTTTTATTTGTAGGATAAATGACCAAGACACTCACCATAGGTAAGAAAATGAGTGATGTCAGAATACCACTAATCGATAGTAGCGATGAAGAGGACCATACGCACATCTTCGATCTCTATTTCTTTATTTTCTATTTCCTTGGGGATATTATCAGAAATCAACTGGTAGAGTTCCTTTCCCCACACAAGTTTTGTAGGTTTGATGTCAAGATCAAATTCTTGAATCTTAGTAATCCAATTACCCCTTTTAGTACCAAACTCCTATTGAGTTAGAATGGACTTCACCATTGTATCAGGCACCAAAACCATAGTATGTGAATTTGAGATGTAAAACCTGAAATGCTTCACTACCTTAACCATAGCATAAGCATGTTTCTCCATGTTTGAGTACTTTAGATCATGAGCTTTGAGAGGATAGCTCATGAAATAAATGGGAGATTCCACACCTTCTTGATTCTATTGAACCAAAATAGCTGAAAGTGTACGCTCAAAAGCATAACTATATATTTTGAATTCTTTGGTGTAATCTGGATAAACTAGAATTAGTGCATGGGAGATTATTTTTTTAATGTCTTCAAAAGCTGACTTGCCTTCTATAGTTCACCAAAAAGTGGCTTTTCCCTTCATCATATTCACAATGTGGTGAGTCTTCTCAGTGAACTCAGGGATGAACCTTTGTAAAAAATTCACTTTTTCAAAGAAAGAGTGAATTGTAGTCTTACTTGTGGGTAGGGTAAGCTCCTGGATAGACTTGACTCTTCCTGAGTCAAATTTTATGCCTTCTCAAGATACAATGTGCCTGAGAAGTTTCCCCTCCATTACCCCAAAAATAGATTTTTTGGGATTTAGAGAAATGTCATTCTAGTAGTAGCATTCAAGCACTTATTGTAAATGGTGCACGTGACTAGGATGATGATTGGAAAAAATTGTTAAATCATCTAGGTATACTACAATGAACTTACCCATTTTATCTTTGAAAGCAAAGTCCACTGCTCTCTAAAATGTGGCACCTGTATTTATCAAACCAAATGGAATTCTTTGATAGGTAAAGGTGCCCCAAGGTGTGGTGAAGGTAGTCTTATGCTGGTCTAATTTTCTAACTTCAACTTGATTGTACCCTGAGAAGCCATCATTCATTGATAACATCTCTGAACTGGTCACCCTCTGAAGAAATTGATCCATGATAGTTAGAGGATATTTATCCTTTAAGGATGATTGATTCAAGTTTTTGAAATCCACACAAATGTGAAACTCATCATTCTTCTTCCTGATAGGGACTATGTTTGCAATCCATGTAGAATGATGGATTGGGAAAATTATTCTAGCATTCAGCATTTTTTGTATTTTAGATAGAATAGTACCTGATATCTTAAGATTGTACTATCTAGAATTTTTCTTGTAAGGCACTGAATCACTTTTGAGAGGAATGTCATGGTGGACTTCTTCAGACCTGAGTGACTTTAGATCATCATAGGAGTATGCTAGGACATATATATATTGGCAGAGTAGAGCAGTGAAATTCAACTTTTCTTCCTGAGTGTAGCATTTCCCAATGTTCACCACTTTGAGATTTTCCTTAGTATTTAAATTTACTTGATCAAATTCCTGGGAGGAGCTTGAATCCTTTTACCACTATTTAATGAACCTATCATGTTTGTCAAATATATTCTCAAGGGAAACTAGGCCTTTTGGGATCGTATTCCCTTTAAGTTGTAGGAATTCTTCACCTATGTTTGCATTTGATTCAGAGGCTAGTTCAAGCTTTTGGGGCTCACTGCCATCAAAATTAAGCTATTCAAAGTTGTCTTTTTGCTCCAAAAAAGCAATACTTTGATTGTCATTATTAAACACCTGCCAATGACTAGCATTATTAGGTACACTTGGTCAAAAGACCAGCTCAATAGTGTACTTGTCTCCTTTAAAATTAGAGTGAGGAACCAGTGAGTTGATGAAACAGCTAGTGCATCAACTTAGTCATTAAATTCCCTGGGTATGGTAGAGATGTTGAGAGAATCAAAGCTTTCAATTTGATCCCAGACTAGATTACGGTAGTGGCAAAATCTCTCTTTTTTGGTTTAATAGAGGTTCCTTACCTGATAAACCACTAGTTTAATATCACCTTTGGTGTGAAGGAGTTTGATGCCTTTGTCTCTAGCAGCCTTCAATCCAAGCAGTAGGAATTCATACTCAGCTGTGTTGTTGGTGTTGCTAAATTGCAACTTGTATAAAGAAGGAAAAATATCTCCTTGAGGAGATATCAATACAATCCTAGATCTTGAACTAATAGAGGAATAGTTGCCATCAAATTCTAGAATCCATACCTCATTAGACACTGAATATTCCTTAGATTCTTTTTCATTTGGAGAGGGAGATTCTTCTACACTTGCATTGTGCTCCATCAATCTTTTTATTGTTCCATCTGAACCAATTTTTAGGTTGACATATTTGGGAATTTTATTAGGTGGCTCATGGACTTCCTCCATGGACAAAAACTAATTACCCATACCTAAAGACTCAAATAGAATTTGAGCTTCAAATGCTGATGTTTGAGTGGCCATGTATTTTGCTTCCTTCTCAGGGAACAATTTTTACATAACACCTTTGACTAGGATCCTTGCCTTAGATAGGTCCATGCTTAATTCACCACCAACATCCTTGCAAAAATTTTGCCCAAGAAAGATGTTGTAAGAGGCTGGAACATCGGCCACCAGGACTGTCATTTTGATTTTGTTTTTTAGAAAAGCTACAAATGCAAATTGGGCATCTTTGATTTGAACCAAGAGTGGGACTTGCTTATTTTCCATAGAAAATCACCTCCCAAAAGTCTTAGCCAAAGTAAGACCAAGAGAATATACTACCTTAGCAGGCATAACATTATCAAAAGCTTATTATGCAATTACTCAATTTATAACCATTTATCAACAGGGAAATATAAAAAGGTTCTATTTTCCTAGGAGCAACAAGAGTAGTGACAAGATTATTTTGGGTGGATTTTTTCTTGGAGGTATCATGAGTTGCCTTTGGAAAATCTTGTCCTATAGGGGCAGTTTTACTTTTCACATATTTGATTAAACTATCAAACTATTCAGGATTGGCTTGTAAGTACTCAATCTCAATCATTTGAATCTTAGTCTTTTTGGCATGATTAATTATATCAAATAATTGAAATGAGCTAGAGGTAGAGGGAGAAAGCTCATCATCTTGATCTTTATTGGGTATGACACTAGTCTGAGAGATATAAGTAGAAGGTATGGGATGGTTTGAGGTACTTTTTTATTAGTCACCAGATCCTTTGATTGAAAAGGTAGTGAAGTCCCTCATTTATCGATAGAAACTATTGGCTAAAGTTCTTCTCTTGATTTTTCTTTATCAGCTTGTTGAGTTGACTAGTTCTGGGACCTGGTAAAAATAGCATAGGATCCATCAAACACTTCTCTTTTACTTCTAACTTCATCATGATAATCCAGGAAACCAATATTAGAGTCACTAGCTAATTCTTCTTCTTGTTCTACAAAGAGATTAGCATCATCTTGTTGGTCCAACTCAATTTGGAATGAGAAATCACATTCAGCTTCAAGGTAACCAACTGCTAAATTAGCAAGTGCTATTTCAATGGCAAGTTTCCCGTATGGGGGAGGAAGGTGACTTGGTTGTCCTTAATTTTTGGCAGCATTTCCTTGATATGACTAATTGGAAAACATCCTTCTTGGCATATCCTAATAAGTAGGAGCAAACATACCTTGGGCCATTTGTCTTTTCAAGGCTAGTAGTTCATTCATCAAGTTTTGCACCATAGGGTCTGTGGTGCTCGTGGAATAACTTTTAGTAGATGAAGAAAATTTATTTTTATTAGAGTCTTTTCTGATCTTACCTACTAGGATAAGATCATCCTCAATCTCAGTAGCCAAATTTTGAGCCATAGTGAGATCCATAGGACTAACCCACCTCAATAGAAAACTTACTTTAGGAAGTTGAGAGTTGATGAAAAAGCACTTGAGATTCTCTGGCATTGGCTGAGCAATCATATGAATTTAGTTCCTCAGCTTATTGAATTTTTCTATGAAATCCCTCATAGGCTCATGAGGTTCCTTCTTCATTTGTGTAAGTTGAGCCAACAAGGCATGTGCATCTTCAGAAAATTTAAACCTAGCCTCAAACTTGGCTTTGAGTGTATTCCAGTCAGTTATAGTTTGATCTTGAAGGTGGTAAAACTAGTCCACGACAGTGCCTTGCAAAGTTTCTACAAAAAGTCTCACCGCTACATCTTTTTATTCCACACCTATCACACCGCATGCTATAGAGAAGGTAACAATATGCTCATTAGGATGAACCTTCCCATTGCCATAAAATTTGGATAAATTATTTCTCAAACTATGAAGTAGTTCATGTAAAGGTGGGGCTAGATTGAGAGGACCAAAGGAGTTTCCCCAAGGACCTTGGGCCATTATGATATGATGATTAAATGGTGGGATAATAAATCTTGGTGGGGTCAATATAGACAAAACCTTACTAGTACTAAGACTAGAAGCTTCACCAGGTATGGGAGATCTGATGCTGGTAGGACGAAAACTCCTAGTTCACTGAAGGTAAGATGGTGGAGGAGAAATCTCAAAGTTAGTTCGTTGTATTAATTTGAATACAGGATCAACAATACCTTGAGCTCTTTGGCTTCGTGTGTATGGTGGATGTGCTAGAGTGTAAAATGAAAAAGGAACTAGAGATGCTTCAAGTTGAACCTTGAGGCTTTAAAATGCATGTTCTAATCCCTAATAGAGTTGCCAAAAGCTATTGGGTGAATATTTTATTGTCAGCTAACTGATGGCAAAATGGGTATATCAACCATAGTGCAAGGAGATTTGTATGGAAAAAAGTGTGGGTTACCACATCATAGTGAGATAAATGTCTCCTCTCATCAAAGGGAGGTTCCCTATTCTAAAATACATATATATATAAATATATATAGATAAGCAAAAAATAACACTCAGGGTAGGATAACACAATCCATCTCTCTTTTTTCAGAGATGATGTTCACAAAGATAGAAGAAATCCTAGTGAAATGACAGAAAGTGCTTCTCTTCTTTCAAAAGTGGTCTACAACAAACAACAAGAATTCTTTTGGATAATAACTAGGTTTACAAGAAACCCATGAAAGCACAAAGTCTTTTGTTGCCTTCCTCACTGATTCATGGCATATGTAATAGTAGAGTGTGTTTCTATGCTAAATTGCTTTCTACATTCAAAGAAGAAATAAGAAACTAAAAGAAATGGTCAAAGCTAGAAGATACCTGATAAAGTTGTGCACACTGAAATCAGACATTGGAAGATTCTCCTCTTTGGCTGTGGAGGAATGACACCTGAGAAGAAAAGAGACTGAAACACAGAAAAACGTTAGTCAAAGATATGGTGGGCTGTCAGGCGAACGCTCGATCTCGAAAGTATGAAGACTTCTTAGAAGGATATCAACCCACTGATAAAAAAGCAGAATATTGGACTGAAGTAGATATAATGAAGGATAAAATGACAGAAATAAAGGACATAAAATAAAATGCGTACCTGATAATGAAGTAAAATGTTTTGTGCAGTCGCCGATGTCGGTCTCTGTAGTACCGGTGTTGGTTAGGGAAAGTGCCGACGTCGGTTAAAGTCCCGGCGTCGATCGGGGTAGTGACCGGCATCGGTCAAGGCAAGTTCTGGACAGAGTCTGGGTGAGTTGCAGAAGGTCTGGTAGAGTCAGGATAGGGTCTTGGTCAGGTTCAAAACAGGGTCTGGACAGGGTCTAGTCAAAATAAAGTCAAGTTTGGATAGGGTCTGGGAGTTTTGGTCGAGTTTGGACAAAGTTATAGATTGGGATAGTGGGCAGAGATGTAAAGAAAGGACTAAGGGTTCAGGTCTATGGTTTGAATATCTAGGGTGATAGAAATAGAAACAACAAACAAATAATAACCAGAAAGAAATAAAAGCAAACAGAGGAAATACTTACCTGCCAGAAGACATGATAAAATCCATGATTGAAGTTGTTGAAGTGTTGCCGTAAGTTGATCGAAGCGAATGTAGATTGATTGAATGCTGGAGTTGGTTGATCGTATGCTAGAGTTGGTTGATTGTCAGAGCTGATTGGTTGCCAGAGTCTGTGAATGTCAGAGTTCGAGATCGATTGATTGATTAATTGATTAGACTTTGGAATTGATCGGCGAATGCTGATGAAGGCGAGGGACGGTTCGAGAGACAGTTCAATAACCATTTGGAAAACCGATTGGGAACCGAATGATAACTAATAACGGATAATGATAAGGTGACCGATGTCGACAGGATTGCCGACGTCGGCCAATAAGTGACCGACATCAGCGATGTCAGCCGGGTAACAACTGTCGTCGGCAGATGCACAATGGGGATAGAGTCTAGCTTTAGCTCTGCGCTCATTGTTACATGCTGCCAAGGTCAAGGCTAGTGGAAAAAGTGATCGATAAGGGTTGAATAAGAGAAGAAGAATAAAATGGGGGATGACCAGGGGAGTCAACACAATTTTGGTGTCTACATTTGCCCCTTTTTGTCTTGTTGGTTGTTCTGGACGAACTATAAGACAAAAATAGGAGTGATTGCCCCAGGTGTGGGATAAGGTTGATTTCATCTTGTTGGTTGTTTGAATGAACTGCAAGATAAAAATAGGAAGCGGATTGCCTCGATTATGGATGAGGTATTCCCCCTCAAAGCAGGAGTCGAGGGAAGGGAACTGGGAATCAGGTGCTAATTTGACAAAGAGTGGATGAAAAAGGGGTGAGGGTGAATGCTGTAAAAGGCGTGATTGCGTGCATACCACTGCATGAGATGGTTAGGTCAAAGTGTCATAGGTCAAGGGTTGAGGAGTGCCAAAATTGAAATAACTGGACCCCAGCATTTAGTCATCTACTGATCAGGTTAGTCAATCGAAGCTGAAGCTCTAAATGGGTCGTCACGTTCTAGGTATCTTGGGCTCAGGAAGTGCTCCTAGAAACACGAAAAAGTCACAAGTAGTGTGGATCAACCAGCTTGCAATCCTATACTTGTGAGGGTCAAAAAAGGTCTTCGCACAATTCTGCTAACCAGTCATGAGGTAGCATACATGTAAAAACAACCAAGGCAACAGTGTCTTGGAAGTGGTCGAGGTTGGAGGAGAGAGGTATGATCTCCAATGGTTGGTGGGCGAGGGGAGGAATGGATGAAAGGATGTGGCCGAGCTAACCCCAGAAGATAGTCATGTCATTTGAGTGCTACCTACATAGCCTCGGTCATAGGGCTTCAGGCCAATGTAGTTTAGACAAAGGGTCCGAGTAGTAGACAGGTGGTCAAAATGGTCGATAGATTGGTCTTGGTTATGATGAAATGATGAGGAGAAGAGATGTGGTAGCCGTTTCCAAATGGGGTATTCTGCAACATTGGTTGAGAGGTCTTTCATCCCAAGCAATATTCCATATTCGTGATGGATGTATGCTAAAAATGAATTGAGGTCTATTTATGCTTCAGCAAGTATTGGTTTATGCTGAACATAAATTGCGGTGGGTCGATAGTTTCCATGTGTATTGGTGTCCATAGAAACTAGGGTGAATAGGCTATGGGAGTGGTCTAAAAAGAGAGTTGAGGTGAGTTGATTGACAAGTGATGAAGGTGAATGTGACTAAAGTGCAGAAGAAGTGAAAAGCATATTGCTCTTTCATTGACAAGGACCAAAAAGATAGCATAGATAGGGGTTATGAGAACCAAGAGCCCCATTCATGCATGACATCGTTGACCATAGTTATGTTAGAGCGGTAATCAAATCACTTTGACATTAAAGTGAGCTCGAAGTCCCTTGAGCAGGTGATAGGAGGAGGAAAAAGGGTAACCCGTTTTAAGAGCAGAGATAACTTTGCCCCTTTTTATAGGAGACCCTGAGACAACTAAAAGTCAAGGCCATGACTCATTCTCATTTTTTTTTTTTAGGTGCAGACTGATCAATGCGGGAAGTCCACAAAAATATGTTGTTTGCTTGGTGGTCAGTTGTGAAGCTGATCAATGCGGGAAGCTTCTAAAATAGTGCTGTTTGTTGCCAGATTAGTCATAGCCATCCTTCAAGGGAGTGGTCTAAATTTTTGTTTTATATAAGGGCTTTTGAATCGCTGTCCTTCGAGGGAGTAGTCTATTAATTTCAACAATGATAGTACAACTATCCTTTGAGGGAGCAGTTTGCTTTTTGATTTTGATTTTGATATAGTGACCATGGATATTGTGACATCTTGATTTGTTTTTACAGAAATATGAGTCATGGACAAGATTATAGAAGGTCAAGGGCTCCCTTTTATTAGGACAAAGCATCCATATAGCATAAAAGGGTTATAAGAATTGTTAAGAGGAATAGGGTTGAAAGGAATTAGGACGAAGAGGATGGGGATTGCTCAAGGGATGAGCTCAAGTTAAGTGTCAAGTGGATGAGTACTCGACTAGCAGTAGAACAGTCACAGATGCAACGCATTAAGAGGCTCAGGTTCTGGGCGTCCATCAAGAGAAGACAGACGGTAAGTCCCTGATCCATACTTGTGCGTGATAATAAAAGGTCCGAGCCAATTAGGAGCAAACTTGCCTCATTTACTATGCTCCATATTGGTCATGTGTTGATTCTCTTTGAGGACGAGGTCTCTGATGTTGAAATCTCATTCTCACAGATTTTTGTCATAGGTGCGCTTGATGCAATGTTGATAGACATGGAGATGATTAAGGGCAGCAAGACGGTGTTCATCAAGTAACTCAAGTTGAGCTAAGAGATCTTGATGAAAGTCATCGTTGGAAAGAATGTCATGTAGAGAAATGCGGAGAGACGGGATCTGTACTTTGAGAGGTAAGACAGCCTCTGTTTCGTACACGAGAGAAAAAGGGGTAACACCCATAGAGGTTCAGATGCTAGTGCGGTAAGCCCACAAAGCGAAGGGAATGTGAATGTGCCAATCCTTGCCTGTATCACTGATCACTTTCATGAGAATTTTGGTGAGAATTTTGTTGGAGGCCTCGGCCTGCCCATTTGCTTGTGAGTAGTAAGGCGAAGAAAAACTGAGTTTGATGCCGAATGAGTCGCATAGTGTTTGGACAGTCTTGTTTTTGAAGGACTTGCCATTATCGGTGATGATTTTATGAGGGACACCGAAATGATAGATGATATGGGTGGTGATGAAGTCGACGATCTTGTCAGCTTTTGTGGAGACGAGAGGAATGGCTTCCACCCACTTGGTGAAATATTCAGTGGCTGTGATGATGGATTGATGACGAAGAGATGAATGAGGGTTAACCTCACCGATGAGATCTAAACCCCACTGAGAAAAAGGCTATAAATCCTGAGCAATTTGTAAGGTGTGACTAGGAAGATGAAGCAAGTTAGAGTGCTGCTGACACTTGATGCAATGCCGAACATAGTCACTACAGTCTTGATGAAGGGTAGGCCAATAATAGCCCAGACGAAGGATGCGCTTGGCAACCAAATTCCCACTGAAATGTCTGCCACAAATCCCATCATGGACTTGCTGAATGGCTTGAGATGCTTCAGTGGAGGCGAGACAGCGAATAAGGAGGCCGTCGAAGCCTCGCTTATAGAGAAGACCCCCTAGCATGGTATAGCGAGTGGTACGCTTGATAAAAGCTCATCGTGCATTACTAGAGAGGTTGGGAGGAATGACAGAGAGAGATAAGAAGTCTACAAGTTGCTTATACCAAGCATCTTATGGGCTAGGGTCTATAGTGTTGACATGATGAATGTGAGGAGAGATATATGAAGGCAACGGCACACGACGCACCGTGACAAAAAGTCTGGATGCAGATGAGGAAGATGGGATATGCGAAGTGAGAGAAGCCATGGTGTCAGCAAACTTATTTGTGGATCGAGGAATAGTCTGCAGAAGGTAATGATCGAAAGATGTAAGGAGAATGTCAGCACGATTTTTATACCTTTGCAAAATTTCATTTTTACAGAGGTATGAACCATTGACCTGATTGATGACGAGCTGCGAGTTGCCGAAGATGTTGATGGACTTGATGCTGAGAGAGAGGGTGGTTTGAAGTCCCAAAATTAAAGCCTCGTATTTGGCCATATTATTGGTACAATCAAAGTCAAGTTTAAAAGACAGAGGCATGGGCTCCCCTTCGAGTGGAATGAGAATGACCCCAGCACCCCCACCTAATTGACATTTGGAGCCATCAAAGAACATAGTCATCTGATAGATGGTGTCATCGGAGGAAAGCGCAGTGATAGACTCGTCAGGAAACTCACACGGTGAAGGTTGATTGTCAAGAAGAGGGGCATCTGCTAGTTGATCAGTGATGATTTACCCCTTGATAGATTTTTGCTGGATGAATTTGAGATCGAACTCAGCAAGCAGCATGAGCCACCGAGCCATACGTTGATTCTGATATGGCTTAGAGTGCATATACTTGAGAGGATCGGTGTGGGTGATGACAAAGGTTTTGTGACTAAGAAGATAGTGGCGAAGCTTAGTAGCAGTAAAGACTAACGCGAGTTTCTCGATATGGGTATATCGAGTTTCATAGTCAACCAGTGTTCGGATGATATAATAGACTACTTGCTCACGGTGATCCTCGTCTCGGTGCGCGATCATGGCATCTAATGAATGATGAGTGGCTGAAATATAAAGGTAGAAGGGTTGGTCATCTTTAGGTGGAATGAGGACTGGTGGAGAGACCAGATAGCATTTTAGGGCTTCAAAAGCCTCTTGACAGTCCTTATCCCATGTAAAAGAGACATCCTTCTTAAGGAGATGATGAAAAGGTTGGCAGTGGTCAGAAAGCTGCAAGATGAAACGATGAATGGATTGGAGCTTGCCTTGCAAACTGTGAAGCTGCTTGAGATTGGTCGGGGGTGGCATTTTGAGGATAGCGTGAATCTTGGCAAGATCTATCTCGATGCCACGGAAGGAAATGATGAAACTGAGAAGCTTGCCAGAGAGGACCCCAAAGACACATTTCTTGGGGTTAAGATGAACATTGTACTGAAGAAGATGAGAAAAGATGATTTTGAGAATGGTCAGATGGTCACGACGAAGTTTGGACTTGCCGAGCAGGTCATCCACATAGTCCTCCATGATTTTGTGAAGGAGATCATGGAAAATGTAGGTCATGGCATGCTGATAAGTGGTGCTTGCGTTCTTCAAGCCAAAAGGCATGACTCGATAGCAAAAAGTCCCCCATGGGGTAATGAAAGTGGTCTTGTGTTAATCTTGTAGAGCAATCAGGATTTGATTGTATCCTGAAAACCCGTCCATAAGAGATAGCATTTCATGGCCGGCCGTGAGATCAACAAGTTGGTCAATGTTAGGAAGAGGAAAGTCATCTTTAGGACAGGCTAGATTAAGGTCGCGATAGTCCATGCAGATCCGAATCCCCCCAGTTGCCTTGGTGACTGGGACGATGTTAGAGACCCACTGTGGATAATCAATGGGCTGGATGAAGGAGACAGAAAGGAGGCACTGAAGTTCCTCTTTGACAAGGAGGGCAACGCGAGGATGTATCTTTCAAAGCTTTTGCCTGATAGGCTTAGCCTCTGGTTTGGTGATAATGTTATGGGTAACGATGGTGGGGTCGATGCCAGGCATATCACTGTAAGTCCAGGCAAAGGCCTTGCTATGGTTGGAAAGGAACTGGGTATAGTCAAGCTGCTCCTGAGCATCTAAGGATTGGCCAATCTTTAAGACATAAGGAACATCAAAAGAAGGAAGGTTGATGTCAATGGTTGATTCATTTAACATAACCTGGGTCTCAGAAGGGAGGGAGCGCTGGATGAAAGAATCGTCAGCACCCATGTAAGAAAGAATGGCGTCATCATCAATGCAGTGAATAGTGTGAATGGTTGCTGACTCATCTTCGATCATGCTAGGAAAAATGAGAGGGAGAGAATTGGACACCCCATTGAGCTGATAAGTCAAGGGGTCCAGGCGGATGGTGTTTATGCAAAAAAAAACTAGGAGGAATGGAAACCACTGACTCCATAGGTGAAGGGGGTAGAACAGGCGAGTGTGGAGGAGATTGGTCAATGATTAGTTTAGGACAAAGGTCTACAGGGTCTTGAGTGGGGTCGTGATATATCCCAGACCATACCGTTTCTTGGCATCGTCATCATTGAGCGGTTGGATAGGCTGATGGGAGCCCTGCTCATAGTGTCCAAAACCAAAACCCTTCCATGCACACTTGTAAAGGTAAGTGTGTGCAAAGGCGAGGTTGCTAAGAAATGAGAAATCTGATGTGAAAGGTTGGGGTGAAGAAAGAGGATTACCATCAGTAGGAGCTTGATTAAGCCCCCCATAGACGAGGTTAGTGCAGAGGTGAGGGGGACCATAAGGTATGATCATCCCTATCTGATGGTCGTAGTTGGGGCTATGATGAAGGTGTCCATACTCTTGTGGAGTTTGGAACATGTCTAAAGCTAGAAAGTGATACTCTCCCAATGAAAGTCTTTGGAAGATGTCTTCCATGGGGTCTGTGGTTGTCGCTTGAAGGGGAGGTGTAAGGGTGACCGCCTATTGTGAACTGGTCGAAGCTTCCCCAGATGGAGGCGGTGCCAGGGTTGATGGCTTGATAGGAATGAGGACATCGTTTGGATGGTAGGTGGTGTTGCATGTTTTGAAGGGCGAAGGGTCAGTGGGAATGGTGTGGACTTGTCCGTCATGCTCAAATTTCACACAACGGTGCAGGGTGGAGGGGACACATGCCATGGCACGGATCCAGGGTCGGCCCAGCAAGATGTTGTATTAAAACTCTCCTTCAATGATGTAGAAGAGCTCTAGGACTGTGCATGGACCAACGCGAATATGAAGGAGGACTGTGCCAATGGTCGTGGTAGTAGTGTCATTAAAAGAGTGCAAGATTGCGTCAGTTTTGGAGACGCAATTCTTGGGAAGAGCCAATTGATCAAAGGCATGGGTGGAGATGATATTGATGCTAGCGCCTCCATCGATCATAACGCATTTAATGCGTGTTCGATCGATATAGGCAGTGATGAAGAGGGCGGCATCCTGATCTTCCCTGTTGGATGTGGGAATCTCAGAATCGCTGAATGTGATGAAAGCAACAAGGGTTAAAGAGTGGACAAGAGCAGCAAGTGGCTGGGGGTCTTCAAGTTGGACCTCCGCTACCTATAGGGCTTGGATGAGGGCCTGATGATGTTGGGGTCAGGTTTGGATGAGATCGTAGAGGGACATCTTCACAGGCATCTGGTGAAGCTATTTTAACATGGAGTCATGGATTGGTCCGGAAGAAGAAGAAGAAGAGGAGGGTTGAGGTGCGCCAAGGATAGAAATCTTAGGCTTAGGTGGTTGAGGTGGATTGACAAAAGGGTAGGTCCAAGGAATGGTGGCTTTTTCTTTTGCCTTGTCTTTTTGTGACCTAGTGGTGATGTGAATGGCATTGATTTCAAAGATGGGAGGTGAAGGTGAAGAAGTGGTTGTAACCGGTTGATGAGATGTGGATGGGTTTGAAGAGGTAGAAGGGTTATGAGAAGGAGTCAGGGGTCAGTCGAAAGTGTCTTCAAAGATAAGAGTGTCTTTCTCCAGATAATGGTGAATGACAGCCTTGAGGGCACTGCAAGTCTCGGTGTCGTGTCCTGGTGTACGATGATATAAAAAAATCTTCGTGTCGTCGAACCAGGAGGGTTTAGACCCGAGAGGTTGGAAGGGCTTGATGGGTGGAAGAGTTATGCTGGAAGTTTGCAAAAGTCGTTGTAAGATTAAAGAGTATGAGCCCACTAAAGGGTCCGTGCTCATCGATGTATGCAATGTCGGTGACTTTTGCTTGGGCAAAGTTGGAGGGGGTTTTCGTACCACCTTCTGGGTTGATGGTGTGATGACAGGCAGAGATGGTACATTCTTCATTAGAGGTACCACCCTTTTGGGAGAGGGTAGGCTTGCGATAGGTAAAGGAATCAAAGGAGGTAATCGGTTTTGATTAGAGGTTGAAGTGGGAAGGATTCTGGTTAGGGTTGAAGGATGCGGGCCCAAAATGGAGGGCAATGGTGATGGAAGAGGAGGCGTTCACCTCTGTGGTTTGGCAGTCTTTTGTGATTTAGGTTGAAGACTACTATTGGTTGAAGTCTGGTTTAAGTCCACCTTCACTTGTGGATGAGTGAGGTTGGAGACGGGGCGAACGCCAAGTGACTTGATAGGTTTAGGCAGAGTAGATGAGGGTTTTGGTTTTGATGAGGTTAATGGAGATGTAGACGGTCTAGAGGCAGAAATCTGATTTTTGTTGATAGTCTTAGGAGGTTCTGTCATGGGAGGATTAGCAGCATGAGATGAGAGGGCCTAGGCTTGTTGAAGAGCTATGAGACGGTCCCACAATCCCTGATGTTCCACTTTCCTAGAAGGGAGAAGTTTGAGTCTCTCCACTAGTCGAGAAAATGGCTGAGAAGATGCGGGATGAGGTTTGGGTTCTTGAGAAGACGTCGACGGTTGTGGGACTAAAGGTATGGTAGTTTCGGCCCCAAAGCATGGTGAAGTCGTGACAAGTTCATCTTTGGTTGGAGATGAAGGAGAGATAGGTTCTTCCCTAGGTGGAGAAGAAACTAGAGAATGAAGCTCCTCAAGCAGGTAAAGGGCAGGGATGATAGTGCCCTCCACTTGCATTCAAGAAGTAGGAAAGGTTGGGTCCTCCATGGGCAGCAAGAAGGAAGATGGTGAAACTGGCGGTGTTGGTAAGGTCGAGGCATCCTCCAAAATGAGAGAAGTTGATGAAGAACTAACTGGAGAAAGAGGTTCGTCCACATGTGATGGGTTGATGGATGAACTCACCTCTTGAGGTTGGTTAGAAATGAGGGGCGAGATCATATTGACTGTTCGAATATTATGTTCGTGGGTATTGTCAGTCAAGGTCTGGACGTTGTTTTGGGTTGGTGGATGATTGGGGAATGGTTGTTTGAAGATATCGATACCCTGATTAGGAGGGGCATTGGGATTGCCAAGGATGAGGTCACCCTTTTCCAACATGTCTTGGATTATATTTTTAAGGGTTTTACAGTTGCCCGTGTCATGACCTTTAACACGGTGGTAGTGGCAGAAGTCATTTTCCCTATACCACGCAGGGATGGGGCGTGAGGGATCAAATTGTGGTGGTGGTCAGATCTGAGGGAGATTGAGGGCCCCTTATTTGAGGAGTTTTTCCAGCACAGACGCGTATGATTCTCCAAGTGGAGTAAACTATCGTTGTATGTATCTCTGCTGAAATTAGCAAGTGGCACTCATAGATGTGGATGGTTCAAGTTGATTAGTTGAAGGCGAAGAAGAAGATCTAACAACCACAACATTTGTTGAAGCTTTAGATTTAGGATTAGACGAGGAAGGCTTAGAAGAGGGGTCGCTGGTTTTGGAGTTGGGATTCTTGCTCCGCAACTTGACTTTATTCTCCTCGACGACACGTAACTCAAGTTTATGAGCCATCGTGAAGGCTTCGTCAAAAGTGCGGAAGGTCTGAACCCTCAAGGTAGAAGAAATATGTCTAGCGCAGGCTTGAGAGAAAAGTTCAATAAGCTCAGGCTGGGGTAAGGAGAATGAGAGTTGATTGATAAGGCCCCTCCATCGAGCGATGAAATCAGCAATGGATTCATCCTCGAACTAGCGGATAGAATAGAGGTATGTGATGGAGACCTTCTTGGTGATATTGATGGAGAAATGATTGAGGAAGAGCTGGGCCAGCTGAGTGAACGTGAAGATGGAATGGCTGGGAAGAGAGCTGTACCAGTCAAGTGCAGCACCTGAGAGAGACATGGAAAACGTGCGTAAGAACAACGCATCATCGTGGGCGATAAGGTAACAGGCATGTTTGAATGCCTGTAAGTGTTGTTGTGGGTCTTCCTTGCTTTGGAAATGAGAAAACTTAGGAAGCTCCCACTGGCTGGGATATGGTCTGATGGGGACAGAAGGATGGATGGGCTCGTTGCAAATTTGTTCATATGAGAGAGTGTTACGTGAGCCGGTAACGGAAGTCTCTAGGTTGGACATTTTATCCATCAGCATCTTGATAATATCTACTGACGGATTGGCGGGTGGAATGCCTCCTAAATTGTAAGGCGCTTGAAAGAGGCTGGAAGAGGTATACGACGTAGTCGGTTGTACCAATAAGGGCGCAACGTACGGATGACTAGTCGTAGGGATAGAAGAAGTGACTAAGGATGGTTGGATAGAAGGCATGGCTAGGTTTGATGTTGTCATGCGAAGTTGGTTAGAGGTGACATGGGCTAATGGATAGGTAGCCACCCTAGTGTTGATAGGAGTAAGGGTAGGCAGAATAGAGATGACCAAGTTTTGAAAGGGGGTAGAAAGTGGTTGAGTGGGCTGAGATTGATAGGGGCCAAAACCTCGGTGAAAGTGGGCCCAGTGATGGAAGGAGAGGCCACACTTGGATGGTTGGTAAAAGGTTGGTCATTGGTTGAGGCAATAGCCTAGGTATCTAAGGGTTGAACTACGGACGCCGTTGATACGGCCGCAGTCTCGAGGAAAGAGGTCGGCATTTCGTAAATTGGATTGCCCAAGGGGTCTCACGTTCGGCTATTCACGAGATAGTGTTGCAAGGCTTTTACGTTGAGGTCCAAGAATCATGCGAAATCTTGGTCCCCTTTTGGGATAATAGGTGTTTGGGTCAGAGATGGTCTGGTAGGAGTTCTTTCAGTTTCTGAGTTGAACTCCATTATAGGGCTGGTTATAGGTGGGGTAGACAGAAGAGGATGATGCCTCATGTGATCGACTAGAGCCTTGGCTTGGCTACGAGTCAGAACCATTCAAGGCAAGGAAGAACGTCCTCACAAGCTCAAACAAGAAAATAAGAACTAAAAAAGGATGAAGACACAAGCAGATCATAAAACCCTAGAAGTAAATTATTAGGATTATAATGGCTTATGCCTTAGAATGTGTGTAGAGGAAGATTGGCTTTTGAGTCAAGTCCTAGAAGAAGCAGTCTATGGATGGTATCGGGTTTTGTTATGGTGCTCAAGAAGTCTGTGTTAGCTTCTGTACAGGCCTGGTGCTAAGGACCAAGCTCCCCTCACTTCATGATTCCAGTGGTTAGCTAGTTTCGATTAGCCAAAATATACTTCCACTATAGTTTAGACTCTGCCAGAGAACAGAATTGGCTTTCCCCTTGGTGATGAAATCCAAGTAAGATCACCGGGACAGGTAAGGTATCCGCTGGGGGATGAAATCCCATTCGGGCCTTGTCTCAGGTAAGTTAAAATGTTTGTTTTGTGCAGGTGGTTTGGTCGTGTAACATCAAGTGATCTAGATTAATTCAATATGCGGTTTAATTACTATGTGTGGTCTAAGAGATGCAGGCAAACAGAAATGAATGCAAAGTGTTTTAATGCCCAAGTCGAAATGTTTGTTCGTATAAAGACGAATGGAGAAAGAGTCGAAGAATATGAGTTTTAGCTAGTCTAGAAGTGCAAGAAAGAAAGAAATGTTCTTTTTAGTCCTGCTTATGATGTCGTTTAAGAAGAGACAGAAGAAGGCGAAAAGGAAGGAACCTAATGCACCTATATGAATGAAAGAAAGAAAGAACCCAAGGAAGGCCTTAGTCCCACCGGGTGTGCCAGAATGTTTCTATGCTAAATTGCTTTCTACATTCAAAGAAGAAATAAGAAACTAAAAGAAATGGTCAAAGCTAGAAGATACCTGATAAAGTTGTGCGCATCGAAATCAGACGTTGGAAGATTCTCCTCTTTGGCTGTGGAGGAATGACACCTGAGAAGAAAAGAGACTGAAACACGGAAAAATGTTAATCAAAGATATGGTGGGCTGTCAGGCGAACACCCGATCTCGGAAGTATGAAGACTTCCTAGAAGGATATCAACCCACTGATAAAAAAGCATAATATTGGACTGAAGTAGATATAATGAAGGATAAAATGACAGAAATAAAGGACATAAAATAAAATGCATACCTGATAATGAAGTAAAATGTTCTGTGTAGTCGCTGATGTCGGTCTCTGTAGTACTGGCATCGGTTAGGGAAAGTGCCGACGTCGGTTAAAGTCCCAGCGTCGGTCGGGGTAGTGATCGGTGTCGATCAAGGCAAGTTCTGGACAGAGTCTGGGTGAGTTGCAGAAGGTCTGGTAGAGTCGGGATAGGGTCTTGGTCAGGTTCGGAACAGGGTCTGGACAGGGTCTAGTCAAAATAAAGTCAAGTTTGGACAGGGTCTGGGAGTTTTGGTCGAGTTTGGACAAAGTTATAGATTGGGATAGTGGGCAGAGATGTAAAGAAAGGACTAAGGGTTCAGGTCTATGGTCTGAAGATCCAAGGTGATAGAAATAAAAACAACAAACAAATAATAACCAGAAAGAAATAAAAGCAAACAGAGGAAATACTTACCTGCCAGAAGACATGATAAAAGCCATGATTGAAGTTGTTGAAGCATTGCCGTAAGTTGATCAAAGTGAATGTAGATTGATCGAATGCTGGAGTTGGTTGATCGTATGCTGGAGTTGGTTGATCGTCAGAGCTGATTGGTTGCCAGAGTCTGTGAATGTCAGAGTTTGAGATTGATTGATTGATTAATTGATTAGCCTTTGGGATTGATCGGTGGACACTGATGAAGGCGAGGGACGGTTCGAGAGACGGTTCAATAACCGTTTGGAAAACTGATTGGGAACCAAATGATAACTGATAACGGATAACGGTAAGGTGACCGACGTCAGCAGGATTGCCGACGTCGGCCGATAAGTGACCGACGTTGGTGACGTCGGCCGGGTAACAACCATCATCGGCAGATGCACAATGGGGATAGAGTCTAGCTTTAGCTCTGCGCTCATTGTTACATGCTACCAAGGTCAAGGCTAGTGGAAAAAGTGATTGACAAGGGTTGAATAGGAGAAGAAGAATAAAACGGGGGATGACCAGGGGAGTCGACACGATTTCGGTGTCTACAAAGTGAAGTAAAGATCAAAGTCTTCACCTAAAACTATAATAGATAAAAAGATCACAAAGGATAAAATTAGTTCAAAGTCTTTCTCATATCCTTTAGAATGTCTTTAGATAATTTCCATACACACTTTACTTATTTAATCAAATAGTTGAGAGATTATTAAGAAAGAGAACGTAAGAATGCTCTCCTAAATAACACAAATTATTTCAACTCAAAGTCTAAAAATAACCTGCTTCTCATTCATTCAATAAAATATGATTTACAAGATGAGATCAAAGTCTCAAGAAGTATCTCAATTTTGGTAGCGTTTTTACTCTCAATTATCTAGAGATATCTTTACAAAAGAGGCTCCTTCTATATATATAGGAAAAAGCCTTCAAAAATAGAAAAAGACTTAATTATTGAAAACCTAGTCAAAGATGAGTCACCGTTGACTTTGGGACTTTTCCAGATTTTTACATGTAATTACATATTACAAAAGTACATGTGAAAATGTCCCAAGTCAATTACAAAGTATATGAGAAGAATGAATAAGAAAGTATGGAAGAATAGTTCAACTTTTGTCGCAAAAATTCTTTAGATGAGCATCGTACATGGCAATAGTTACCTGTATCCCAATATTGTCTGGCACAATAGTATTTTTGAAGACCACCTTAGCTCTAATTGTGACATCTCTCACTACTATGATTGCATTTGCATGACTAATTAACCTGATTCTTAGATTATCCAAAGTTAACTGATTATCTAAAATATTATCCAGAGAAGTCATTGAGAATGCTTTCTCCTTGAATTCCCTTCAAATCATACCTTGGAATTTTTGAATCATTTCCTCTACTAAAATGAATTAGTTGTGTCAAGAGGTGAGTCTACAAGTAATTCCTCCAATCTATTCAATAGACTGGTGTTGCTTTCTTCACTGGCATCCTTGGAAGATTTGAGGTCACTGATTAATTCTTCAAGTACCTAAATCTTGTATATCACTGATTCTTTGATTTTAATATAAGAATCTCTATCAAAAATGATGCTAATTGATACTAAGGTACATTTATTTAGTGATTTCATCTCTATCCACTTGCTAAGATATTTTTTTATGCTGTCAATATCTTAAGAAATAATATTGAAAGGTCTTCTAACTTTATTCTTATTTTCTTCATTTTACTTGTCTTCTCAGCCACCTCTATAAACAAGGAAATACCCTGTGCATGCATCTTATCTAGGTAATCTTCAAGTACTTTTTCCTTTAGATAGGTCTTCTCTACTTTCTAGATTATAGGATCATCTATGGAGAAAGCCTCTGGAGTTGCCACTTTTTTAGCAAAAGTGAATCTCCTTATCACTACAGTCAATTGTTCCACCTTTATTTTGTAATGATCTTTCATCTCTCTCTCTATCAAATTTATAGACCATGATATCCATTGTAGATTGCAAATCACTCTTGGTGCCCTCATGAGTTATTTTACCCAACTCAACTTGAGAAATGGATTAGCTACTCATATCAAAATTCTCAAGGGTTGCATATTGTGGGAGTTTGGTTATCTCCAAAAATTTGTGCCCCTTATCTCCAATAATTTTCAGAAGGATTTTTGGCTTCTTGGGGGTCTTAGCTTTCACTAGCACTATCTTACCAAAGTCAAAGTCATCTAGAGAGATGGCTTGCTTTTTCCTTTTGGGTGTGAAAGTTGATAACCAATATGGGAGAGAAGAATCACTTACAGTAGCAATAGTCCCTATAGTTGGTATCATTGGGGTAAAACCTACAATGCTAGTGGGAACAATGGGTGTAGTGGGTGTAGTATTGAGCAAAATTGCCTTAGCCACTGACATGTCAAAGGTGGAACTATCTCTGATGTTGAAAGAAGGAGATGACAGACTAGGGATAGATCCTGATGATCGAAGAACATCTCCAGAAGTGCCTTGAGGGTTGTTAAAAATAAATCTAGAAGGAGAGGTGGCTCCAGAAGAGGGAATACTAATGGGAGAAATGGGTGAAGGAGTTACAACAAGTGAGTGGGGTGGAGAAGAAGAAATTTTTATGACTGGCTATGCCCCTTCTTGTGGAAATATAGTTTATGTCCCTTATTGACCTGTAGGCCTATCATTTGTTTCCCTCTATTATGTTGCTTATTCTTGGCACTTTATTTCTCAACCCCATATCTATTGACTTTGGCTCTTTCTTAGTAACCTTTGATTTCTTTGATACAAATATGATCCTAGGCTTGTGGGTCCTAGAAAGAGAAGGAACATCACTTTTATTATTTGTTCTATTTTCCACTCTCCTCTTTGTCTCTTCTTGGAATTTGGCCTCTGATCCTATGATGAATTCTTTTAATTTGATCTTTTTTTTGCTAGCCAATCATTGGTGTTAGCCAATATTGGTTTGAATCTCATCCTTAAAGAGGTCAACTCTTTCTGTAACCATTAGATTGGAGGAAGAGGAGAGTTAGTAACTTGTTTAGCAAGATACCTACTATTGACCAGATCTCTGTCATCTACTAGATTTAGAGGAATATCAATGAGCCTTAGATATTTGATTTGTTCTAGAGACAGTCTATTGTAGTCTATTTTCTTGATATCTTCTGTTATTCTTAAATTTATCCAAACATCTTCAATCATGGGTTCATGGAATTGAGTCTTTCTCTTCATCATGTCTTTGACACCTCTGTAATCAAAATTGGGCCTTCTTTTGAAATGCTTCATGGTGACAAGTTACATTTCGGTCTCCATTGCCCTTGCTTTTATAGCGATCAACACTGAATACTTGCCAATTTCAATTGGGAACCTAAAAATAGGTTTCTTAAGTTCCATCTATTTATTGTGTACAACAATAATTTGTCTACACAGGTCCATCAGGATCAATTTATTAGAAGGAAATCTAGGGAGAATATAGGGATAGCCTTAGAAAAAGCCAACCCATAGCAAAAAGTAGGGAACTATAAGAACATACAGCCGAAGTCATTGACAATAGTCCAGGCTTCATCTAATACTCTTTTATGTTCTAATTAAGGGTCAAAAAGACATAAAAATACTGTGAATAAGGCATCATTTACCCTCCTAAAGTGATGGATCAATCACTTTAATGTTAATTGAGCGTAATATTGATATACAAGGGTGGTTTTTCTGTTTCCCTCTGATGTCAAACATGGAAAGGTTATCATTAAAGCTGTAATGTACACTAGGTATGAAGTTATATAGAACTTTGAAGTAGTACACACCTTTGTCAATTGCTCATGTAGAGAATTGTTGATCTGTTCACCCCAAAAAATGACTTGTTTCCCTTGGAGGATTATCTTGATGAAGGGATACATCCATTCATGAAATTGAGAAGAAGATGGTAGACCTCATACTCTATTGAGAAGAGTAATTAAGTCACCAACTTCCTCTATAAAGTCGCTCCTCAGAAATCTCCATGGCCATCTGGATAAGTTGGATCTAGGAGTCTTGAGCCATCTATTGTTGATCACCTTCTTCACCTTCTCAGGATCTTTATCATATTCCTTTTGTGCTTTGATGAAGTTGATATTTAATAATTTAGTAGTAGGAGGGCACATGAAAACTTTATCAATGAACTTGAGGTCTAGTCGAATTACTACATTGCCACTAGCATCTGACACAGCTCTAGTCTCTTTGTTGTAGAATTGGGCACACTGGAGGATTAACTCTGTGTGATGTGCCACCATAGGAAAAGAGGAGACTAGATGGATATTGCTCTTAATTATCCTCTTCATTTTAGATCTTAGATTTTTCTCCTTGGTTCTCTCTATGAACTCGGCCATATCTACGTGGCTGATCTCTGTGTCCCTAATGTCATTGACATTAGAAGTGACTGAGGTGATTAGGAAAACACCTTGATATTGGTACTTTATCACCTTTGACTTCTTTGGAGAAACTTCAGTCATCGAGAAGAGCCTTTGTTAAAAGTGCATTGATGAAGAAGGATCTTGAGGAGAAACTACAATAAGAGTCATGATCGCACAATTAGGGAAAAAATTAGTAATCTAGGAATATTACACATTGGGTAATCATTACTAGGAAAATGTGCTTGAAAGGGCTGAGGTGAGAGTAGTTCAAAAAGTAGAAGGAAAGGGGAGTGGGCTCAAAAAATGGGAAAAAATAAAAATTTCCCAAAGTTAGTGAAAATGGAGGCAAGGTATGCACAACTGGCAAAAATTACCGCCCTTACATGTGGAAGAGGTTTCTTGTGCATAGGTGACAAAAATTGCTGCCTGTGCACTTTAGGGTAAAAGGATGTATCAGCAGCAAAAATCGCCACTGATGCATAGTTGAATGTTGGATGTTTCATGTAAGGGCAACAAAAATTGCCACCCTTGCTCATGGTGGGAGGTCAGGTTTATTGGCGGTAATTTTTACCGCCCTTACATGTGGTTTGGTGGTTGGATTGCATTAGTGGCAAAAATTGCCACTGATGCACCTGATTGGAAGTTGGGGGATTGCGTTAGGGAAGCAATTTTTGCCACCCTTACATGGGTAAGGATTTTGTACTAAGTTTTGTAAGGGTGGCAAATTTTTTTGCCCTAACACTGGTCAATTGGGAAGATGTGAGGGTGTTCAGGAAGGCCAACAAGTGAAAAATGAGGGTGATGGATGGAGTTTGTTTGGATCACCTTGTCAGTGGAGGAAAAAGAAGAAAAACATAAGAATACCTAACAAGGATAGAAAGACAAGAAAAAAACTAGGAGAAAAGAAGAAAGAGTAAAAACCAAAACAAAAATAAAGCTAGAAGAAAAGAAACACAAAAACCTACCTAGTAATCATGAAACAACACTCGAATATGGTGAAAATGTGCTTCCTTTAGCTCGCTAGATCACCTAGGCATAGGGAGGAGGAGAAGCAATGGAAGAATGGGTTGAAAAGAGGGAGAAAAGAGATTAAATGGGGGCAAAAATTTCTCCCAACCACTTGACACATGTGGCCATAAATGTTATGCACAAAAATTGAGGCCATGCAGGGGTGGCAAAATTCACCACCTCTGTATGGAAGCTTGAAAAGATATGCAAGGGCGGTAAAAATTGCCACTCCTACATAGGAGGCATCAAAAGATGAAAGGGTGGAAAATTTTGCTGCTCTTGCATGATGGATGCAAGGGTGGAAAAAAATGTTGCCTTTGCATGGAAGATACAAAAAAATGTAGTGGCAGCAAAAAATTCCACCCTTGCATGGAAACACTAGAAAACACTAACTCTGAGAAATGGGGGAAATTTGTCATCTAGTTGCATCAAGATGGTAACAATTTTTACATTTTTGGTAAAATGTAACAAGGGAATGTCATGAACTTTGAATGCTGCTAGTTGAGCAAACACGAGAAAAAGAAAAACTTGCCTCGAAAGATGAACTTAAAGAGAAAAACATGAAATAGACAAGTTTCATAGGGGTTGTTCCAAAAATGAGGGTAGCTAATTTTGGAAACAACACCTAGTACTTGAGGATTTAGTTGTTTATCAATATTAATAGCTTGTTAATATGTTAAAGCCAGTGTGGTAGATGTAGCATCTCTTTTTAGGAACATTATAATGATTAGATATAAGGAATTTTTATACATCTCCAATGTTAATGTTCTATTTGGTTTATATGTTGAACTCAACCAAGTGTACATCTTATGAAACCTTACATTAAAATCTTGAATTAGCTCATTAGGCTCCCTCTTTATACTAGTGAAATGTTGATACACTAGGATTGGGAGAGTAACTTGTCTAAATTGGGAAAGAAAAGTACTCTTACATGCATTCTAAGAGGTGATTGAGTTTTCTTGAAGGTTGAGGTACTAATCATAGGTAGAATCCTACAAGGTAAACATGAAAAACCTATATGCAACATCTTTATCAATAACATTCATTAACCTCAAATTATCCTTGAAAGACTTGATATGTTCATCTACAGTTATTCCTCCTGAGGGGTAGAAGAAGGGTAGATACTTCTCTAGATTATTTGGTAAATTATGCATGTCCCTTGGGATGGCAATGGCAAATCAAACTAACCAAGGCTTTTAGGCCATAGGATAAATAATGAGATGGATATTTATTATTAGAGAAGGTGTTTTGGCTTGAGGTCTATTTGGGATAAATGGTACATATCTAGGACTTTGATGTGATGATGAAGAGGAAACCAAAAGACTAGCTTAAGCCCCAGACCTGGTAACTCTATCAGGTGTCTCTAGTGTAACAAAAACATAGGGAATAACCTCTCACGTAGGGAAAGTAGACAAGTGGCCCTCCTTCAAGCACCATATTTTTTGATGATGTGGGTCTTATGCACATCCCCATATTTAATGAGGTAGCTTATAATTTTTTAAGATCTCAATGGAGATAAAATCCACTCCATGGCATGAGTTATAGGTATGGGTTAAATAACCTTATGGTGGAATAACAAGATGAGAATGTAGGGTGTAATCAAGTTTACTTGTAGTGAAATGAATCCTAATAAATAAATCAAAACCTAATTGAGTTAGATGGATGGAATCTATTTTACAGTGGGTAGATCTTCATCAAATAAACTTAAAAGGGAGGGAAGGGTAGAACTAAAAAGAAGTTTTTATGGTTTAAAAGGATCAATTATTGGGCTAGTTCCTTTGTGGACAAGTGTTTCTATAACTAATGCTTACTATTTTTATCCATTTCACACTTATAGACAAACACAATTAGGTATTCTCAGAGAAATGGTATAGGAAACTTACTAGTCTCAACTAAAGGTTACTCCTTTTAGAGTAGCTATTGCACACTCTTAGTTAGGAGATTACAACTCAGATCAGAAAGGTATCTAGGGTAGTTATGGCACACACCTATAATACTTTATCATGAATAAACACTCCTTCACACTTTAGAATATTAATATAGTCAACAAATTTCACAAAATCAATGGTATTTGCTAACTTTTCAATAGAGTTTTCACATGTAGAATTAGCATACATCAATGACAACAAAATAATTATTCATAACTTTTTCACACTTCAAATTACTAAATTAAAACAACCCAAAGAATAAAAAAAACATAATTATACAAATATGGATGGAAAGTACATTCACACAATTACATGACAATCAAAACGATTTCTTCCTATATTGATAAAAAGTTTGACCCTTTAGAATGCATGATTACATGAATATATAGACTTGGAGAGGGGTCTCTTCATCCTCCAAATTCATGAAAAATTATAATTAAATCAAGTAATTATAACTTTAGTTCTAATTTTAGTGTCAAAACCACATGTGTGCATGCTTATAGTTAATTACAACTATGTCAAAAATAAGTTATCCTATATAATGCAATGCAGTGTGTGCATGATTATAAATAGTTTAAGAATTTTTTTACATTTGTATACCAATTTTAAGTAAACTATAAATACAAATATTGGTCCTTTATGCATGAATACATATAAAATTATCCTTTAACTAAGGCTTCATGGGTGATTGCATGGCACTATTTGTTGTTGTAGGAGTTGAAGTGGTATCTTGAGCTAAACTAAAAGTTGAAGTGTTTACCTTCTTATTAGCTTCCAAATTTTGAAAATACTTGTGTTTTACATCATGATGGTACCTAATGATATCCATGTTTAAAAATGGGGGTATTTTCACCCTATTTACTTATTCCATCAGCCATGCATGTTCAAATTTAGTATTCCTAAAGTTAATTTAGAATATTTCCACTTTGATAACTTTATTCCTTTCAAAAATAAACTCAAATTTAATCTCCTCCAATGTTAATTCCTATAGGTTTTGTTTGAATTTGGTTGAATCCTATTGAAGAATCTAATAAAAATTGGTTCTAATTATTATCCTACCCATAGAGTCCTTTGCTTGTGAGATATTCAATTCCTAAAGAATCTGTAAAATGAGCCTCTCATGCTCTACATACTTGGTGATTATTGCCTCAATCATTATATCCCACTCTCTTTCTTCTTATGTCCTAATGACCATCAGGTTGAAGGCATTTGAAGCCTCTAATGGTGTCATTAAATTAAGGTTACCATTTACCTTATTTTTTGTATAAAGATTTAAGAGCGTTAGTTTATTCTCATCTCAATTTAAAGAATTAAATAATTTGGTAGTTTCAATTATCTAAGGAGCTAATTCATCCCTCATTATAGTAATGGCCTTTAGAATATTATACAATCTTGATAATGCACCCTGTATATCTATTTCAATCTATATGGGAATATGAACTATTTGATTTTATTCCCTAACTTATTTTAACTCTTGATCAAGCTCCTTCCTGGCCAATTTTATTCTCTCATGAATCTTGACTAGAGCATCCTTGTGTGTCTCAAAATAGGATTTGAAATCCTTAATGTAGTGAAACTACCCTAATTTCCTATTCTTTCTCTTAGATAAGGTGAACACTTCTTATCTTTCTTCTAAAAATAGCCCCATCTAGCTTCATCTTCAATTTTACTTTTTTTACCCATTGGACACTCCTTGTAGATTTGTCAAATATAGATCTCAATGTGGGAAACTCTATGATTGTAAGAATTAGCCATTGAGAATCCTGTTATTAGAAATTAGTTGCCCATTATGGGATGACAAATTAGGTTGTGTCTATTGGTTGAGTGTCTTTAGATGTAGTCTCAACTAATAGATATCTTGAGGACTTCTTCAAGACCTCTTAAAGAAATGGGTCAATAAAATAAAACCAGATTATCTTAGACTATTCCACACCACCATATTGAGGTAATGGGTGGACTGTATACTCTTTTTTATTCTTTCCAACCTTCTTAGATGTTATTACAATGGTGTATCAAGAAGAGATAGAAGGATGCACTAGAAAACCTAACTTAGTATATGTTACATGTAGTTTCAATATTGCTAACACTCCCCTAGCTTTCTTGGATGTCTTTATTTTTTATCTTTAAGGATGTTGGTGTGGTGGTGGAAGTAGCCATAGTAGAAATGGGAGGAATGGACACAAAATACACAATTGGAGGATTAGGAATTATTGGGTAAGTAGAGATATTAGTGGTAGAATAATAATACTCTACCTTTAGAACAACCAAAAATGGTTGGACACTAGGCTTAGAGGTAATAACCTATACTTTAAGTACCACAAGGGAAGGGAAAATATGAGGATTAATAGAAATAGACTCAAATGAACCAATAAACAAATGGGAGATAAAAGATGCAATGGGAGTGGTAGAAATTAAAGAAATTGTACCCTCACCTAATTATTCTCCATGTAGTGGTTATTTTCCCTTGGTGTATTCAAGACTCAAAATTTTAAATCTTTGTAGATTATCCTCCTCATTTATAGTTTCACCTCTAGTTGTCTCTATTGATGGTATTTATATTGATATTGCTTCAATAGTTAGACTTTGTGGAGGGAGGTGAGTCCTTGGATTTCTCTTATAACAAATAATGACTTTCTCAGTTGTATAGGATGACTCATGTGTGGGTCTAGTTGAGGTAACCATAGTAGTAGTCTCTTGGGATGATGTATCAATATGATGAGCATGTCCTTTTAAGTTTGAAGAATATAGGTGAAATGGATCATCTTGAAATCACTCAGGTGAATTATCAACCACTCCAGACTATTTCTTTATAGATTTTAATGCCACAGGGAATGTTAGTGAAGGTTTCCCTTTCTCTAATAATGGCTAGAAAATCCTATTTACCCAAAAATTAGAGGAAACCCATCCTCCTATGGGTTTGAGTCTAATGTGTGAATCTATAATTGAAATGGAGGGCTCCCCTTCAATTATTTTTAGGATCTCCTCAAACAATCCCAATGTTTATGCCCTCTCTTTGAATTAGGTATCATCTTTGGAATTGATAAACAATAAATAATGGTCATAAAACTCATGTTGGTATGGAATAATAAGGATTTTAATGTGATTTTGCACTCTACCATTAGGATTATGGTCCCTATGTAGAAGTGTGGCTAGTGAGTAGTATTCCCTATATCTACTAGCCTTGTAAAAGTGTTTATAATTGACATAACACATTTGTCTAATCATGAGGTAAGAGCCATAGAAGGAAATATTCTTCTTATTTATCATATATTAATATATCCCCCACCATAATTGGTAGGCTATATCATAATATTTTACTTTTTATAATACATATTTGGTGAGATTTAGGGGTATTCTCATATGGCTCATGACCATAATCACATTATAGTCAAGATATAGACAATAATATCCTCTATCTAACAATATGTCTACAATGCTTTTGGATACCCTAAGTAATGAGGATTCATGAATTACCATCCACTCTTTTATGGTATCCATCCTCGATAATGTGAGTGATGTTCCTAGTATAAGTATATATGTTTATAAAGGAATATGAATCACATATACAATTTTTAATAAAGTCTAGAACTAGACTCTAGAATGACCTATTATATATATAAATTATGCCTAGGATAGGGTCTAATAGGTAGGATATCATATACAAATAGATTCCTTGAGTCCTCTTATCCTTGTTTTGTATTTATTCTCATAAATTTACACTAATCACCTCACCTAGAGTAAATGTTAACTCTAAGGTCATTAGTAAGTCTAACAATTTAACCCATTCAAGGTGAAGGAATTCTATGTTGGGGTAGCTATATAACCTATTCAAGAGGGCCATCCTAATATAGATTCCCATCCAAAACTTATTTATAGGCACTGGCTAAATCTCCTTCATATTAATAGTCTCCCTAAGAATCATCCACTTGCTCAGTGTTTTCTCAATCATGTTTTTCTTCTTCCATGAAACTATTCTATGCAAGTTGCATATATAATTTATGATAGGGAGAGCTAATTAAATTTTAAATGTATCCCCCCAGATGCATGATTTGATGGTTTTGTGCTCTAAGTAGTGTAATAAAATGCCTTTTATCACTTTACCAGTGAAGAATAAGTCTAGTAGGAGGTTTATGCATGGCATAACCTCAAGCTTTATCATTGTGAAATTTAGTTCTTATCCTTTTAAGAAGAGGAGGTATGTAGCCAATTGTAGTTTAGTTAGTGTCAAATTCTCCTCATGAGTGTGTACTTACACCTAGTGAGTCACTTCCCACAATGTTGAGTAATTGAGGTAGTCATTTTTGAACACCTTTAGATCAAATATAGCATCTTTATACTCTATTGAATCCTTAATAGAGAATACATATCAGGGAAAGACTCCTTAAAATGTCTTGGATGAGGATGCTGTTGTTAATTTTTTGGGCTAAAAAAGTTTTAGTTCTTCAATTTAGCAACTTAACTCTTTTGGATGCACTATAAAATCAAAACATAGGTAGCTAGGGATGGTTACAAAGGAATCAAGTGAGCTCAAAGTTAGTTTTTGAGTGACAATCATGTTGTTTGTTTATAATTCATTGGTATAGATTTGGCATTAAATTCTAGTTCGTGTGCCACTAATGTCCAACATCTATAAAATTGATTTGATTATTTAGTTCAAACTTTACCACTTTTTGGTGGGCATGCCACATAGGCATTGTTGATGTTTAGATATAATGCCACATCATTACCTTTTTCCAAGATGCATTTGTCACTCTTTTCACTTTATTATACCTATGCCATAGAGGCTCTTGATAGTTGGGATTAAGATGTTGTGTTAAAATAGTGTTTTTGAAGTGAACAGATCTCCTGAACACTTTTATCAAACACTTTTACTATAGACCAAAATCAGAAAAAAATAAAAGTACCAAATAATGTTTTTGAAGACCAATTTATTTGAACATTTATGCTAAAGACTATAGTTTTAAACATTTTATTTAAATACTTTTGTATAATAATTCCACTAAATAATTTCTCCAAAGATCAAATTCAAAGCAAGTTCTTTTGCCCAAGATTTTTGTTGAACAATTTTTCTAAAGACCAAAATCTTGAAATATGAATTTTGAAAATTTTATATGAAGAACAAGTGCCAAAATTTAATATTTTCAAAAATTAGTTCTCGAAGAGAAAATGGAGAAGACTTTAATGCATGGTGAATAAAGTTGTGAGGGCCCAACCTATAAATAGAAGATTTAAAAAATTATTTTGAACAAAACTTATGAATAAAAATTCTAAAGAGTAACTTTATTCCAAGGTTCATATAGGTGTGAAGTGTTGAAGACTACCCAAAGATAGGATTCCAAACAAGAGTTTTGAAGACAAAATTCCATAAAGCCTAGGAATTTATAAATTGTGCATCTACTAAAAACTTATGTATATACATAACTTTTGAAGGGTATTAATAGGTTAGTTTGAATAAATAAGAAATTTTTATATACATCTGATGAATATAAAAAATAGATGAAATACATAAAGCTTTCTTAGAAGAATATTTTCAAGATAGGCTTGGACCTTTTAGAAATATAGTGGGTACGCATTCTAAATAAAAAGAATGGGGGATATGTTGGGTATAACATAGTCTTATAGTATTTTTTTTTAATACATTAAAGAATAAATAGAGTGGAATACCTTCAAGAAAACTATATGCATTTACATTGAAAAATCAAATTTGTATTAATATGATAGTGTTTGTTTGCAAATAAATTTGACCTTTCTAACATACTAGATAGTAGTATATATAGAAAGGAGAGATGGGTCTTACCTCCAAAAGGCACAATATTCCCATTCTTGTCCATCATGTCCTAAAATGGTCATAACATAATTATGTAAAAATAATCCTCATCCGAAAACAAATAAGATAGAATAGAATCCCATGGCCCACTAATAAATCATTAAGAATAAAAGGTCTGATGTAGACCACTTCTAAATGGTTCTAAAAAGCTTCAATGATCAACCAATGATTAATTGATGAGATTTTTCTCTCACTTTAAAATATATAAGTTTAAATATGATAATCAGATGAGCACACCTTACCATAATTATCAAGCTTGAGGAGTGTGGGAAACACATGCCTAATTAGCCTTTATGGAACCATAAATGGTTGAAGGGCTAGCCACATGGTGCTTTGACAATGTCTTTGACTACTCAGGTATTTTAAAAATGATAAATATATAACTTTAGTTGTTTTAGGGTCCACCTTTTTATCTTGGATCCACTTTATTTAAAGAGAAACACATGGCACAATTTCACCAATTTTGGCATTTTAGTCACTTTACTAAGCCATATGCTTTGCCACATGTTTGTTTATCATATAACTAATTATTGATTTTATTTATCCATGATGACTTATTCATATAATGACACTTGGTCTAATATTGTTTACCCACTAGGATTTACCTCTATATTTTATATCTTGTGCCCCATTCTAGTAGCAAGTGAGCAAGATGCCAACATGTGGCATGATCTCTCTTTTTCACTTATTCATTAATATTTATATCATGTACCTATAAACTTTGGTTCTAATTTGATGATATTTTAACATATGGATAGATCTTGATAATATTGAGGCTCTCAAGATTCATATTATCTTTTTTATGTCTTTAGACTACTAGTTAACAAGATCATACCATATGGATGGCCCTAACTTATTTGGTGGGTCTTTGATCTTTAATTGTGTACACTTAAATGATAAGTCATTGATGAGTGAGATAATAACAAGTAATATTAAATCACTTATCTATAGGGTCACCTATATTTTTAGTATGTGCTTATACCTATAAACCATGGATGAGTGAGATGGTGACACATGGATGTTCCTTGCTCATCCTCTTGATCAGATGACTTCATGAATTGCACTTGTTGTTTAACTATGGATAAGTGGGAATATGATTCATGGAATGATCCTATAAACCTAGATGGATTTTGAATTATCCATTAGAATTTATAATATTAAGTGACTGAGATGAAGACATGTGGCACAATGTCAATTGCTCAAATTAAAAGTAATTATAACCTTGTAAATGTGTCATAGAAGAGTGAGATGAAGACATACATCCAAATCCTATGAACCCAAACACTTACCAAAATAAAAATACTTTTAAATTCATAAATAATTTGTGATGAATATATATTATAACATTTGTAATGATCTCAAGGCTCAAGACCTATCCATTGGAATACAAACTATAGGTACCTAGTCTTTAGGACTTAAATTGCATTACCACTCTTAAAATTGATAGTTTCTCTAAGTACAAGAGAGACATATGGTGATGGTATATGTGAGATATTTTTATAAAAATGGGTAAGTATGAAAATTCATTCATACTTTATAGGATCCTTCTAAGTTGTATCAAGTAAGTTTTGGCAAAGTGGCCCTATGAAGCAAGAAAAATACTAAAAAAGAACAAACAATCTTGGGTAAATATCAAGTTAGCTTGGTTAGTCCATAAATCACAAAATATTAATTTGATTGATTTAATTAGACTAAAATTTAAATATATGCATAGAATAATTTCAATAAACATGTTCAATTAGACCTTTAGACTTATATATCAATATTAAAAGAGAAATTATGGAAACACTCAATTAGTTTGGTCAGTTTAGAATCAAATCAGGACTTCATTTTGAATAAAAAATTAAACTTTAGATAATTACTTCAAGATTAGACTTTGATTTATCCATTTAAAAACAAGGCACGGACATGGAATTTTTTTATCTCAAAGTGGGTCCTCATTTGAATTTTTTAAAATTAGGCATGTTGGTCACAACAAATGGTGACTAATTTAGGGAAAATCTTTCCTTAGTGTTAAAAATATAAACCGTGGTCCTTTATTATTAAAATATGAGATAAGAAACTAAATCTCCCTTTAAAAAAACTTATAGGAAAAGAGAGTGCTCAATTATTCTTCAACAAACAACATATTGGGCCCTAATTTCTTCAAAGGGTCATTTTGTGCAAAGAGTGTTCATGTTGTTATACTTGTAAAACATAGACATAGATTAGATACTTATAACTTATTTAAAGGTAATTTATTTTCATAATTTGGATAAGGAAAGTGATGCAGAGAAATATTGGAAAAAGTGTCAACTCTACCTTTTTCACACACTTCCTTAGGCCTTTAGACCTTTTAAGTAGCCTTTTTTTCTAATTTTTGGCTTTTACATAAAAATTATAACGAGTTAAGAGAATATAAAGGTATATTCAAATACCCTAAATTGAGATGCACCTATGTGTCCATTTTTAAGATCAGATTCTATTCTTAGACCCACCTTCTCTCACTAGGCCTTCTCAATTAAGCCTCTTTCTAGGCTTTGACTCTTATTTAGGCAAGGTTGTTGCTCCCACTTATTGCATTCCTTCTTGGTGGCATCTTGACTCTTATTCAGGCAATTTTTCAAACAAGTATATGTTTCTCTTTCTTCCAAATAATATCCTTTATCCCACTTTCTTATAGGTTTCCTAACCTATCTTTGATACTATAATTATTCATATCAACCTTGGAAAAAGTGTCAACTCTACCTTCTTCACACACTTCCCTAGGCCTTTAGACCTTCCAAGTATCCTTTTTTTAGATTTTTGGATTGTATTCAAAAATTAAAATGAGTTAATAGAATATAAATGTATATTAATATAACTTATATTTATATACACCTATGTATCAATTTTAAAGATTAGATTTTCTTCCTAGACCCACCTCTCTCACTAGGCCATCTCAATTAGGCCTCTTTCTAGGCTTTAACCACTTAGTCTTTTATAATATATACACCAAATAAATTATAGGTATAAATGCTTATTAATCATTTTAATAACCTTTAAATATCTCATACTAAAAAATTTGAGCAAGATGGGATGGTTAAAACTATAGTTATGAGTAAAACCCTAATTTAGGGCTTTCTCTCACCTATCATGACTTGAGAGCAAAGATAAATGTTTTATGAGTATTTCAAAAGGTTTTATTGAATTTTAAAAACTTATTCACATATTTTTTAACCCCACATAACTCATCCAAGAGTTTTATTTCCATTTATAATCCTCTGTTATAGTTTTTTAACTTGAAATGTGTTTGACTATGTAGGTAAAATGCCTTCAACATGATTGTATCACCATTGACCACAAACAACCAATTTCTATGAAAATTAAAGTTTTAAAAACATAAAAATATATTTTAAAAACTTAAAAAAAATTTAATAACCTTTTCAATATACTTCAAATGTAATTTATTTCTTTACAAGCACATAATCAATGACATATAATGGGACAAACTCAAAAAATAGGGATCTATGTTTTTGTTGGAACAAAACAACACAAAAATATTTGATGAAAAGATTAAAAAAATAAAAATTATGTTAAATTAACTCATAATAACCTTTTTAGTAAATTAAAATATTATCTATTAATCATTTCATTCATAAAATAAGACACATAGTCTGCCAACAATGGAACAAAACACAGAAACTAGGGTCTGTAGATGTTCAATATTCAAACAGGGGTTCTATTCTCTATTCCTTAAATTCTATATCTTTAAAAACATGAAAAAACATCCTCCAATTATAAAATGACATCTTTTATATGAAACATAACTGCTATAACCACCTAAGATGACTTTCCAACTGTCACAAGGTGAGTTACAAAGTCTAGAATGTGTTCTAAAATGTGATCTCCGTATATATGAATATTTATACCCTTGACATTGGTTAAATGGTTCCCTAGTTATTTTTTTAACATTTTCTCAATCTTAATAAAATCATTCACTTCCTCTACAACTCCAACTACAAGCTAATTATTTAAATATTTAAAAAGCAAGTTTTGGTAGGAAAACATGAAATTTGAAATTCAAACTACCTAGAAGCCATACTAAGATATAAAATTGAAAAATAAGGATTATTGAGGAATTTAAAATCCTTCCAAGACATCACCAAACTAAAATTAATTTCATCCTAAGAGTGATGCCCTTGCATCAAAAAGGAGGCTTGGGTATCACTCTACTATTATCCAAGCATCTATATCACCTAAAATTATGCCTTTGGTCCCAATAAAGGCCTTGATACATTTATATATATTCCATAAAACCTATGAGTGAGGTTTCCCAAATCACCCTTTCTTAAGAAGAAACTTTCATGTTCATGAGATTCAAATTTATTTACATTTTGATGTTTCTTTTGCTTAATAAAAGTGGGTTAGGGACCAATATATCCAAGTTGTGGGAATGGTTCAATGAACTCTTTACACTAATAAGGTCCTTTAATTTCTCAATTATTCTACTATGATTTATATGTTTATGTAAGTTTTGTGATGACCTTTTTTAAAATAGGGATTTTTTCAATTTACTTGCTTAGTTTTAAATCAGTGACACTTAATCCTTTTAGTCTCTCATGATAAGTACCTTTCCTTATTACATTGTTCAATAATGGGATCTCAAATTTTTGTTTATAATTATGGGACTATGTTTTCAGTGTAGTGTCAATATTGATGTGATCAATTATGGGGACCAATGCATGGATTAGACTCTATATTTTTTAGATTAGCTTGGCTACTTCTCAATCAAATGCATGGGAACAAAGTACAACTAATGTAAGGTTATCAAGGGATAATAAGTGTAAAATAAGGGAAGTACACAAACTAAACAAATGCATGCAAAATAATATAAATTAAGAATAATAAAAAAAATCACAAAAAAATAGAAGCAAACACAAAACTAAAGTAAACTAGCTAATTTTAATACAATATTTACCTCACTAGCCTTTGCTTAGGGGATATTCCAAGATTGTATTAGATAGGAAAACTAATAAGTAGTTATTTAAGAATTGTATATTCACATGTAAAGGGAGGCCATTCCCTTTAATGTCTTTCAATAAAATGTGTTATACCCTAATAACTCAAAGATATAACATGAGACATTCTAGAGTGGGTCAAGTTTGGAATGATACCATTTCTTATCATGTGTTTTGTCCCATATCAGGACTAGGTCTTATATCTAAAAGGATTTGACATTTTCCCTCTTATCAAAACATCTCTTATTATTCACTTAATTTCTATTGAAGTTTTTTAGAGCCTCTTCTCATGATCTTCCAATTGTACAATGTCTAGCAACCTCAAATTTATCTTCTTAGTGTCCACATACTCTTGCATAAACTTATAGGTAGGAATCTTGAGACTCATTAGGAAGATAGGATCCAAATTATATACTATTAAAAAGGAGAGTTTTATAGGGATTACTTATAACTATTGTAGTTATCCCAAATTGCATATTTCAATAGTGAATGCCAGTCTCAAGGATTATTTTCTATAGACCTATTTATTACATCGATTAGTTTCTTATTGGTTGACTCAGATAAACCATTCCCTTGTGGGTAGTAGTTTGATAAGAACCCCAAGGTGATACCATTTTAAAAATCCCATTTTTTAAGCTTGACTGACTAAAATTTAAGTCCATTATTATAGACTAGTGAGGTTAGGGTGATAAATCATGTTGTTATGTTTTCCTTGAGGAATTTTTTGAATTCCTTGCTCATGCTATTATTGGTTTTCATCACCTATATCCATAATGTGTAGTAATCAGTGGATATAAGTATGAATCTATGGCCACCTGGTGAGTTTGGGTTGATGACTCCATTGAAGTCAAGTCCCCATTGAGAAAAAGGATGTTCTTATATCACATGTTAAAGGGGTATTAATATGCAAACTTCCTTCTTGGAAAATGTCTAATAGTAATAACATACATGAATATGATCATGGGAATCCTTGAATATTGTAGGCCAATAATACCTAACTCACAAAATATTGTGCATGGTTTTAGTCCTTAAAGGATGGCCACTAGAAAAAAATTCATGGAAGTTAGCCATGACTTTTTTCTTCTTCTTCGGATAGACATATAAGATGGATGCATTTATATTTATTTATATGGAGCACTACCTTATTTATAACGTAGTGGGTTACTTTCATATTTAGATCTCTTATCAACATCTTATTGAGTCTTGGAGGAGGATTTCCATAAAGGAAATAGTGGACAATTGGATCATACCATTCTTGATGGACCATTTTTGACTGGTCTAATTACACCACTATGATATTTGGGTTGATTTCAATGATAAATTGATTAATTCCTTAGCCTCAAACTAACTCAATAGGTTTTGTCTCAAGGTAATACTCTTAAAACTTATCCATCCATTGACCTTTGTATTCTCCTAACTAATTATGCCCCAACATAAGCATCATAGCTAGGTCTAGGATGATGATGTGCACCTTATTTATGAGAATGTAGTGCCTTAACTTATTCATAGCCTTAACTAGGGAATAAGAATCCTTATCCAATGTGGAATATTTTATCTCTACATACTTCAATTTTTTGCTCATGAAAGTGATTGGGTGTTCATCTTCATCCATATTATGGGTGAACTATATCTATAGAGTGTTATAATGTAAAGCAATAAAGTTAGTAGATCATTATGTAGTTTGGGTTGATTAATACTATTGTTTACATGATGGTTTCCTTGATTTAATATAAGTATTCAATATCTATAGGAGTCCACTCCAAATTTTCTTCTTGTTTTTACATTACATTAAATGGTTTAATAATTTTGGAAAAACTAGATGTGAATTTATGTACAAATTTAATCTTACAAAAGAATGACTTTAATTAATTTTTATTATTAGGAAAATGTATATTATAAATCACATTATCACACTTAGGTTAGATATAAATACATTAGATAAAACTAAATACACTTCTCTTTTGGTTAAGAGAGATACCATACTTTATACACCATTCTAATACCTTCTAAAGATGTCAAATATGATCAAACTTGCATTTTGTAAAAATAGTCAGGTCATCCATGTAAAACACAATGCATTTTCCTATCAATTTTTTTATAAAAATACATATCTCTCTAAAAGGTGGATCATGTGTTAATAAGGCCAAAATTCATTCTTTTGTAAGAAAAGGTACCCCTCTTAGTTGTAAATTTAGTCTTGGTTTCGTCTTCTAGGCTTATCATAACTTGATTATATCTTAAGAATCTATCTAAGAAGGACATCATCTAAGATATAATTACCATCTATATTACCTCATATAAGGAAGGAAAATGGTAGTTATATTTATCAAAATCTCAATTAAGATTTCTATAATCTACATATAGTTGTATTTCTCCTTTATTTTTATGGATTGACACTAAGATAACTACCCAAATAGAGTGATGAATTGGGAAGATGATCCTGATTGAGAGGAGATTTTAGACTTATTTATGAATAAGTGGTTCCAATATTAGGTTCATATGTTGTTACCTTTATTTTAAGGGTTTATGTTTCTAATTGAGTGGGATAGTGTGGATCATTACCTTCGATTTGAAGACCTTAAGTTCCCTATACAAAACATCTCGATATTGTAGTAGTAGTTTTAAGTTGTTAAACTTTAGTAGGAGTGTAATTCAGACCAATATAAACATCTCAAGGATATTCTAATGATCCCATATTAATCATTATAGACTTTTAGTCTAATGGTATTAGTCTCTTAGGTTTGTGAGCAGGGTTATCAAGTTCAAACATTATTTTAAAGAATATCATCCCTTTTTAAAATCAATTTTATTTCAAGTTCATAATGTCATCTTGGTTGCATTCTTCCTTTTCAAGGTCATCTATTTCCACCTCATCTATAAATTTTGATTCATATACCCTTAAGTTATTAATGAATTATATAATGTGGAAGTCATATTCAAATACCTATAAGTTATTCACATTATCTTATACTGAGGGACATGGTATGAGCCCTATTGAAAAGCTTTGTATCATTGAGTCATCTAGGGGTATCAAGTTTATAACAATAATTTCCAATGAATCAGCCACCCATTTTCTTCTCTAGGAATGGGGATGACATTTAAATCCTTGATAATTTATATCAAATCCCATGCCCTAAGTTTGTACTTCCTTAAATAATATATCTTACATTATAAATTTTTCCTAACTTGGTTTGCTAATAGTTTATAATCTCCAAACACTCTCAATTATTTGACCCTATGTTTCAACACAAACTGTAGTCCTAAAATCAAGGCTTTATATTCCAATACGTTGTTGGTGTAAGGTAACTATAGTCTATAGGTATCTATGTGTCATTTCCCCTATGTTTTAATGATAATAATTCTTACTCTAGAAACTTGCTTATAATCATCCCCATAAAATTACAAGGATCATAGACTTGGCAATTCAAGATCTTTCTAAACATGGTTTTTCAATACATTTTGTAGACAAAATATAAATGATTGTGTCATAGGATACTAGGTTCACTCTTTTATTAACTATGTTGTACTCTATTATCATGTGTTTCATCTTAGGTTCTCTTTAAATATGGATGTGATTTCATACACCTCTCTAAGGAAACCACATATGGGATAAGTTTGTAACCAGGTACACATTCAAGGTTTTAGACTAGTCTCTACTAAACAACATCACATAAGCCTTCATGATTTCCACTACTTGAATATCCATAAATTATTGGACCCTGGGATTAGATTATAGATGTATATGGACATTCAAGAGCTCACCCAACTTAAATTTAGACTCATCTAAGTGGACCACTATTTTGTCTAACTTAATAGGTGATAATCTTAAATTTTGAAAAATTCTTACACGAATGACATTCACAAAGGCTTCTACATCAACTAAATGATTATGAAAAAGCTTCCCAAATAGCTTAATAGTAAGGAGAAAATGTGGGACCTTATAATTATTATTTTGTATCAACACATTAGTATGTATAGGCTTGGGTTTAGGCTAAAATAGTTTGTTTGTAAGGGACTTTAGGAGGTGATCTCTTTGCTTAATTATCTAGGCAAGCTCATTCAAAGTGATATTTGCCTTGATCTTCTTCATGTCTTCGAATATGTTGTACCCCCTCTTACTAGTGGTAGATTGGATATCTCTAGGTGGCTTAGGATTATTTACCCTAGGAGGTGGAGGATCATTCCTTGTTATTGGATTAGGAGGAATGATACCATTATTAGGAGGAAGATTTGACATTGTAATGGGTTTTTATTATGTCTAGTTCCTAAGATCATAGTTACTCTTTTAGAATTTTTGGAATGTTTTTAACTTGTTGGTGGCATATTATAGCTCATTTTCCTCATTGTTAGGTAAGCCTAATGTTTCTAATACCATGGCAGTGCTCAGGGATCTTAAAGAGTTAAAGGTCTCATTCTGATTGATAGCCTTTGGGTGGGTTGTGACTATCTCATACTCTTCCATATCCTTCTATTATATTATTAATTCACTATAAAATTTGATCCAATTTCAATCCCCATGTTGGGTTGTGTTGTACACATGACACTAATTAGGTAATGCCAACTCACAGATGTTGATATCAATCATCTTATTAGTCAAGGGCTTTGGTTGGTTGTTAGTGAAATTATGGGATGATTTTACTTATGCTATGTGAATTTATTATTTTAAATTTCACCATCACTATTTCTAACCTATCTCTAGAGACCTATGAAATCAGTGATGAGTTTTGTACCATATATTTTATAGTGTCTAACTCAGCCTTGGTGTATTATTGGGGCACACTTTGGACATTATTCATGGTAGGTACCAATTATTGATTTTTATCTTGGGTATCTAATTTATTATTAACTGGGATAAAAAAATCCTAGGGGATGATTTGGTACAACATGTATTAATAGAAGCTAGTTTGTCACTAACACAAGTTGTGGCATGAGTATATTATGGCTGGTGACAAAGAGGGGTTTTAAATTAGGCATACTTGGAAGTAGATTTGGGATGGTTGGTGTCAAAAGACCTTGAGAATTTAGTATTATGTCTAGTTTTATGGCCTTAAAATAATCTAGGGGAAATTATACCACCAATGGTTCTTTATGCATGAACATAGTCGTCCAAGGATCTAGTGCATTTTTTTACATTTCAAGGGCTAGTTGGTCATCTTATCTATATAACATAATGTTTTAGTTATAAATCTTATAAAACCTATCATTGAAATTTATTATGGGCTCATTGGGTTCCCTTTTAATATAGGGAAATGTTGGTATAACATAATTAGATTAATGACTTTCCCAAACTAAGTGATGAACGTATTGTTGAATTGGTCCCAACTTGGGATGCAACCTTCATGCAATTTTAAGAACCAATCATACATTGAACCCATAAAATTAAATATAAAAGTCATGTAATAAATGTCCACATATTCAACATTCATATGCCTAAGAGTTTTTTTGTATGAATATACAAGTTATTCATCATTATTTCCTACACCTAATGTAAATCATGGGAAGTACCTTCTTCTAGGTTCCTAGGTAGATCATGGGAAACTCCAAGAATGTTTATGGTAGACACATCCAACCATGCCATAGGTGTAAGCATATGTGGAGGTCTATTTGGGGTATATTGATAGCATGAAATAATAGGTATAACCAAAGGCATTGATCTCCCTCTAACATTTTTTATTCTCATATACTTTTTCACAAAGGGGATATTTTTAGTCACCCAAGACCATTTCAACATCTATTGATCTACATAGTAGGATCTAGGTTACTCTTGGATTGGCTAGTATCTTAAATATTTGTTAGATAGTGAGAAGAGGTACCATCCTTATAGTTCTAGTTTTTGACATGTCCAAGATCTCTATCCCAAATGCATCTATGGGGTTAGATGCACTAAGCGAGCTCAATGAATAATTGGGGGAATTGCATCCTCTCATTTTAGGATTATTGTTGAGATAATCTAGGGCATGATCTAAAAGTATTAGGATCTATTAAATATACTTCTTATAATATATATCTAAAATATGTAGTTCTACCACTAGAGGTATAATAACAATGTTATTACTAACTCATATAACTCCTACACTTATAACTAGACTAGTTATAACACATTGAAATTTAGAGCCATACTTTGATTCACTTCATAATTTATAAATAATGGGGAAAATCACTTGTTCATAAATAAACATCAAAAGAGAGAGGTTAATGTATAAAATAAATAATTCTAAGTAAATGGCCAACACAAATGTTTTAAGGACCAAAATGTGCTCATCTAAAATTGCACCACTATATGCTAAGTTTCATAATGGTTCAAGATCTAGTCACATAGGAAGATGGTATGAAGAGAAAGGATAAATTTTAAATTCTAAGATTATTTTAATGAATAAACTAGTAACAAAACTATAGTTGACTACACACATTTCCTAACAACTTTAAAATAAAAGGAAAAGAATCATAAAACTTAATTATAACAATAAATTTTGATCTAATTGATGCTTGAACCCTAAAATAATCACAAATTATAGTACTCTATCATTGGTTTTTATCCCTAAAATCAGAAAGAGAGTGGCAGAACTTTAAGATAACTAGATAGATATACATAGAAAAATAAATTTTACATTGAAGTGATAGAGTTTGTTTGCAAATAAAGTCAACTTTTCTAACATATTAGATAGTATTATATATAAAAAAGAGAGATGTGTCTTGCCTTAAAGTGGAATTATATCCCACTCTTGGACATCATGGACTAAAATGGTCATAACATAATTATATTATAACTTTCCTCATCCTAAATCAAATAACATAAAATGAAATATAATGGCCCACTAATGCAACATCAAGAAGAAGAGATCTAACGTAGACCACTTCCTAATGATTTTGTTAGGCTTTATTGAGCTACCAATTATTAATCAATGAGGTTGTACTGTTGATTTAACCCTTTTAATTAAATATAAGATATTTGGATGAGTACACCTTTCTAGAGCTATTAGGCTCAAGGAGTATGGAAAGCACATGCCATATTGGCCTTTGTGGTGCTACGAATGGTTGAGGTACTTGACACATGGTACTTAGACAATGTATTTGAATTATTAGTCATTTTTAAAATAAAAAATGTCTTAATATAGCTATTTTAGTACCCTTATTCATGTCTCAAATCCACTTTTTCTAGAGAGAAACATGTGGCACAATTTCATTGATTTTAGCCTCTTACTCACTTCATTGAGATATATGCTTTGCCACATGTATATTTATCATGTAATAAGATATTGATTTTATTTGTCCATGCTACTTTATTTTAATCTTGACACATGGTTTTGCTATCATTTACCCATTGGGATTAACCTCTACTATATGTACCTTGGGCTCTATTTTAGTAGTGAGTGAGTGAGATGCTATCATGTGGCATGATCTCACTCTTTCACTTAGTTAATAATATTTGGATCATGTGCCTTTGGTATCTTGGCCATGGATTAGAAATATATAGATATGCATTTATATCCCCACAATCTAGAGACTCATAGGATCTATATTATATTTTGTTGTCTGTAAACTATGAGTTAATGGGATGTTTCCATGTAGATGACCATAGCTTATTCGAGGGGGTCTTCATTGATTGTGTATAATTATCTAACAATTCATTGATGAGTGAGATCACGCCAATTATAATTATCTCACTTATCCACAAGGGTTACCTATCTTTGGATTGTATTTTTTCCTATAGGCTATAGATGAGTGGGATAGACATGTGGATTTCCCTTGTTCATCCACTTGATTAGATTTCTTTATGAACTATGCTTGTGGATTACTCCATGGATAAGTGGGATTATTGTGTGTGTTATTATCATGTTAATCCATGGGGTTTCTACTTATCCATTGGATTTAATATCAATAAATGATAAATATGAAGACATGTGGCATAATGTCAATTGCTCAAGTGAAAATGACTTATAAACTTAAAAGTGAGTGATAGAAGAATGAGATGAAGATGTGTATCTAAATTTTGTAAACCCAAATACTCATAAAAATAAAATTAATTTATCACTTCACAAGTCATTCATGAGGAAGCTAGATGCCAACAAATGGAATGATCTCAGAGCTTAGTACCTAGACATTAAAATAAAAACTATCAAGACCTAGCCATTGGAATTCAAACTATATTGCCACTCTAAAACTTGATAGTTATTATAAGTATAAGAGAGACATGTGGTGATAGTATATATGAGAAAATTTTCAAAAATTTACTAAGTATGAAAATTCATTCATATTGCAGAGGATCCTTTTGAGCTAGATCAAGTAAATTTTGGCAAGGTGGACCTATGGAACTAAAATAAATTTGAAAAGAAAAAACGACCTTTGGAAAATATCAAGTTAACTTACTCCATAAATCATGAAATATATATTTAATGAACATAGAAATAAAATTTAAATATATGCATATAATAACCTCATTAAACATGTCCATTTAAACCTTTAGATTCAGATATCAATCATATTAATAAAGAAACTATGGAAACCCTAAATCAATTTGGTTGATTCATAATCAGATCGAGACTTTATTATAAATAGAAACTTAGACTTGGACTTATTCATTTCACAACAAGGCATGAATATGGAATTCGAGCTCAAAGTGTGTCCTCATTTAAAATTTTTAAAATGTTACATGTTGGTCACAACAAGTTTCAAATGTGACCACTAAGTAACTTATGATTTTTCAATATTTTTTATGTGATGATTCAAATTAAAAATGTAAACTAGGTTTCCAATGTGAATTAAACTTAGAATGAATTTTGACCATGAAATTTATGTATCCATTTAGGATGAAAGAGATTACATATTTCTAGTGAAGAAATGGGGTGTGTTAGTTATATAAGGTTATTTTATCACTACTCAAACTTAATGATTGTCCATATATTATAATTATATTATCTCACAAAAATTATTACAATATTTATACAATCTTTCATCAATTCAACCTCATCCCATCTCATCAAATGATCAATAGTCATTATAATATAATGTGCATGATTTCATCACATGTTATGATTAATTGAATTCATAAAATCCACAACCCATTTTTTAAATAGTCCCTATGTGACTATAAATATCAAAGGTCTATCTCCCTCTAACATGTATCATATTTAATTTTATACTCTTTTTCCTCCTTATATAAATTTGGTCACTAATACCCAATAAATAATTATTTTCACATTGTTGCTTCCCTTTTGTAGTGTCTATCTATGATGCCTTCATGACACATGAAAAAAAAATCATTTTAATATTCCATAACACATATTTTCATAACCTCATATCTCCCCATTTTGTATAACTATCTCCCAATTAGCAACATTTACTAAAAGTTGATTCTTTTTTTTTAATTGGCCAAACACTTGATGCTAACCCTAAAGTTGAGAATGTAATTATGTCCATTATTTCTTTAGTAACTCTTTATACCTATATAATTGTGTGTCTACCATATCATCCTTAATTGGTTGCATGAATTCCCCTATCTCAATGTGTAACAAGTGATCTCGTCCCACATTCAACCTTTTAAGCTTGACTACTATGAAAAATTTGAACCCTTTAACTAGAACTATTCATCAGTAAATTATTATTTTTAATACATGATTATTCACTAAATACTTTAATGCTTCATTATCCATAAAATAAATGGAGTATCTAGTATTTATGTTATAAACATGTACAATTTATATACCATCACCAATGCTTCCCTCTCCATTTTTGTGTAGTTTTTCTCAACCTTAGATGAGTTCCCACTTGAAAACTATATCACATGTTAAATATTTCCTTCTCTATGTGTGTGAATATTCCCCTACTATTTTTTTAGATGCACTCACATTTACATTAAGTGAAATATTATAATCTAGAGAGTTTAAATTTGATGGACTTGTCAAATTCCCTTTCAATGTCTCAAACACCTCATGTTACACTTCTATCCATTTAAACTCCCCATCCTTTTTCAAAAAACATTTTAAGGGACTTTTAATGTGAAAATAATTATGAATAAACTTTATATAATATATACAATGTCCAATAAATGTACACACAGATTTATGTATGTGCAAACCCTCTAGTTGCTATATCACTTCAATCTTGATAGGATCAACTAGCATTCCTTATTTACATATGGCATGTCTTAATAAAGAACCAAAAGGTACTATGAATGCACATTTATTTATATTTAATTTTATATGAATTTATCTACATATCTCAAAAATTAAATGAATATTTTCATAGTGATCCTTTACCAATCCATACATAATCTAATCATCCAAATATACTTGTAAAAACTTATGTATGAAATCCTTAAATGTTTACATTACGATGTGAAAGAACATAGTAGGTGAATTTTTCAACCAAAATAACATCACATTATGTGTGAATGATCCTCACTTTATATCAAATGTGTTTTTTAACTTATCTTAATCTATGGTCTGAACTTCGTTATACCCTAAGAACCCACCTGTGAATGCGTATATTTCACATCTAACTACACCCTCAAACACTTCATTTATAAAAAAATGTTTGGAATGGACCTTATATGCATGCATCTTTCAACAAGTGATAATTAAAAAAAATGTTATTTCATCCTTATTTATACTTATGAAAATATGATGTTCCCAAAGAAATTCCTCAACTAGATATATCACTCCCACTTTGAGAATTTTATCAATCTACTCATTCATCTTTGCTCAAATATTTGAGTTCGTTTTGTATGACCTCTTTCACATCACTATTATGCCTTCATGTAGGTTAGTGTCATTTTTTCCAAGGTGTATTTTACTCCTCTTATTGTACTATAGTTATTGAGGAAATAATTTATAAACTCTTAGATAAACTTATGATATACGTAAACTCCACATCAATCCAAGAGTCCATAATTTTAGTTATTATTATTTATTTATTAGTCCCCATATTTACCTACTTTATACATAAAGGGTTATTATAATAAATATATAAATTCTTATACCCATGTTCAACTACTATTTCTATAGTATTTATATGTTCAAATTATTTGCCTCATCATTTGACTCTTTCTCTTTATCAACTTTAAAAATATATTTGTATGCTTGGTAAATCAACCTGCATAGTTTTACCTTTATGTGTGAATATTATAACTTATCCTTCACTACTACTTGAGCTTAATAAAATATATTGCCACTCCCATAGTCACCTTACTCATTCACTTATATAAACCTATCTTACATTTACACATCATTTCTAAACATTAGATTGTGCATTACTTCTAAAGGTTCATTGAGAATATTATCTTGGGACTAAAATATAAAAGTGATGGTAGATTGTTCCTTTATGGTTTCCCAATTTATTATCTCCTATTCAGTCTCAATGACTACATACCATGCATGTGCCCATGTTTTCAAGGTGGAAAATGATACATGTACCCATATCCATATAGGAAGAAAGAACTCATTCATAGTCAACACCTCACATTTTACCATGTGTTCTTAATAATATGCTTCTCCTATGTACATAGGTTGTACCTTTTTATTATTTTATTAGTATCATAAATAGAATAATTCCTAGAATTTTAACCATGTAGAAAAGTAAGGTCTATGAATCACCCACCATCATGCAAGATTGTTATGTAGTATGTGAATGAAAGTGGAAATGTGTTCTACCTCTTTTGTTAAACATGATTTCAAATATTTTACATATGTTGATGTGCATGTTGTTTCATTATATTGAGGGAGATTACCATTTTAATATCTACATAATTTAAACACCTTCATTGATGTTTATGTGATGCATAGTACCCATTTCTTGGTCATCTATTTGACTTTCCCATATTCCAACTTATTCACCCATGTTATACCATTCCACTTTGAACATTGTTATGATACCATGTTTTCACATGTGCATAATCCTTATAGTCACTTATAGTCTTCTTGCACCCATATTTAATAATCATAACTAGTTATATTTAATATTGACACACCAAATTTATAGCTAAGTACCCCATCTTCCATAGGGTATAAAGTCACTCATTTCCTTTCATAGTTATATTATAAATATGGTTGATTTCTTAATCAATGTCCAAACTCTCCACATATGGTTTCCCATGTTCACCATTAAGAGGAATTTTCATAGTCTATTTCTCATGATTTAATATGATATAATGTTGTTTGAAGTGCATATTTTCTTTGTTTTTATAACAACAAGACCTTCCTAAAAAAATTAGGTTACAATTATTACCATCTAACTTGATTATCTCAAAATAGAATTTAAATTTTACACCCAAAATGTCTATTTTTATAATTTAGGACTCTCCATGGTCTTAATAATGAGTTTTTCACCATGAATAACCTATTAATTAAAGGTTCCAACCTTTGATTTCCCATCTTTATCCATACATCTTGAGTTAGTATGTTTACTCATGCCCTAGTGTCAATAAGGATGTTTACATTATGTAAGATTCCATGATGTTGTAATTTAGAAATATTTATTTATAGAACCATCATGATGGATTTAATTTCTTCCAACATGATGGTTCTAGAAACAATTTTCTCTAAATCAGTATGTTTCTTACATCCCAATAATTTATGCTCACATAAATCATCAAATTTTTATTAAAAGATTTATTTTTTTCATGATGTACCTCATTTATATTTCCTTGGACTTAATCACATGTAGCCCTCATAATGTATGTCAACTACATCCTCAATAATGGTAGGATTCCTATGTTTTGAAAAAAAATAATATCTCTATTAGCTCTTACATATCTTTTTCATTGGGACTATTATTGTGTTGACTATTATTTATTTTACATTCATCTCCTTGATTTTATATAACTCTTCTTGAACATTCTAATTTATCTCTTTTTATTCCAATAAAAATTTCTTATCTACTCATACATAAGTGTACTCCATCACTATTAATTATTAATTTCATGGTATATTATCCTTAATATTTATATGCACTCTCATCACCTGTGTATCCACACCTCCCCTTGTATATATCTTGATTTATGATCACACTTTGTTTCTATGGATTTTTTTTCACTACTTACTTCCTTTCTTGTGTAATGATCCTTATCACTCTTGTTCTCTTCTTATTCATATATCCCAGTAATATATTTTCATGAAGATCAATACACCCTTTATTATTATTCCCCTCTTCATAGTGAGCATGAATTTTTATGGAAATGACCAATGACTAATTTCCCAAAACTTGAAAAATAATCTATAATACTTATTTCCATTCCTTTTATAAGCTCTTACTCTATGTGATATTCCACCATAAACTCTCTCTTTCTAAGGTTGTTGATATTATGCAAAATTGATATGATTGAAAAATTATCCATGAGAAGCATGTATATCCTCTATGGCCAAAAAATTAAGCATGTAATGCATGTGAGTATCATATAATTTGCACCATATTTCTTTGAATTTATTATGATTTTTTTGAATGATGAATTTTGACTAGAGCATAGATCAGCCTATGATAAAGTTAGGGGCCCAGATCTATGTGTAATTTATTAACCACCTATATACCATATAATACCAGATGTATACCAACTATTAGAAATAGTGGCCACCACCAGCCTCAAGGATAACCAACAACCATTAAGAAACCAACTTTATTATCCTTTTATACTTATGCATAGCTTATTTTTTCATGATCCTCTTCACACACTTAAAAACACTAAGTTAAAACTTACACCTTTTTATGTCTGAAATTATTCTTTGTGTGTTCTTATAACTCACAATTTTCATGTCATAATCTTATATAGGAATTTTACACACTATTCATATATATATATATATATATATATAAATTATGTTAACATATTATAAATACACACTTCTATAATTTGAATCACTCATATATCAAGGTTTCTAGCAACTTCCATCATGATTACATCACCTAACACTTCATGGGCATCAATAAATGTCTTTATTTCTAGTTTTATCCTAAATTATGGTAATAATCATCCAAAAAATTATTTAAATGTTTTAGTGTATGTGATAAATTTGATAAAATTTTCTTAAACAACACACCATATAGGCATACACTTTTAGTAGCATCTTACTTGATCTCCTTGAGCACAAATATACTCTATTTTTCAAACTCAAACATATAAAATTATCTCAATAAATCAATATTTCACTCATAAAAATATATCATATTATATTTATATCACACTTGTGGTATTTATATCACACTTTTGGTACTATGTATGTGTAGGATCCAACAATGTCATGGAAATTGTCTCACTTTCCTCTTAGAAGAAGTTACTCCTTTACCTCATTGTGTTATCTCATACTTGTACATGTGATCATTTATGTATTCAATTCCAAAATATTTGGGAAGTTTCATCAATGTCTCATATAATATTTTTGGTTTTTTTCATGTTGGTGTTCATGTGCCACTCTTTGAAAATACACTTCCCTCTCTAGTAGTTTTCTAACCAAATATTTCTTATGTAGAAACTGTTGGATTTACCATAAGAATATATCCTTATAAAAATGGACCTTACTTATATACCCCTACTAATATTATAATAATAGTTTACAAATCTCGATTATTCACTCCAAAACTCTCAAAATTTTCTATTATATATGGAATCTCACATTCCAAATAAACTCTTTGATTTCACAAAAAAATCACTTTAATTTAACTAAAATCTATTATATTAAAATAATACATGTATAGGAATCATATTCAAGTAATATTAGAATTGATATAACCTTATGGTTTGTATATATTCATCCATATTCAAGTTGTTCCACATGCACTACCTCAAATTAAATCTCTTAACACAAAGACCTTTCACTATGCATTCCCCTCATCTTCATTAGATTGGTCCTCCTTTACACAAGTTAATCATGTTGTTGAGTATGATGCCAATTTTTTAAACTTGATTATTAGTGTCATAATTAGTTTATTTGGTGATTTATGCATTTATGAATTTTATTTAATTCATTTATGTCCTAAATTAGTTGTTTGGGAAATTTTGGACACTTTTCAAGAATTTCCTAAAAATAGCTAGAAGTGTCAATTAGAGCCCAATTCACTATAGTTTATTTAGTGTTTAGTTAATTTAAATGTAAATTTATTTTAGTAAATATTATATTTTTAGATTTATATTTTTGAATTTCTATTTTTAGACTTTCACTTGTCTAATGTGAATGTGAATGTGCATGTTTGCTTAACTGATGAAGAGGCTTCTTACATGATGTCCATGTCTTATCAGTGAGTTAAACTTATCATTTTTATTATATTTTTAGTTTTAAAAGTGTTTAATTAATTTTTTTAATTTATTTATTTTATACTTAACTTAAAATGTAAGTTACCTTATATAAGTTTATTTTAGATTTATTTATTAATAAGAATTACACATAAAGGTAGTGTGGTGCATTAATTCAATTTGGGAAAACTTTTTTCATGTTTAAGCCTTTATTTTATTATAAGTATACTATAATTTAAAATATAAATAATATATTTTCAAGTTTTAAGATAATCAGTATAGTTTTTAGTCGACAATCTAACTTGCAACACAAGTAATTTGACAACTAGTAATTCTATGAAAGATTCATTGAATTAGGATTAAATCAAAGATAATGTGCATTCCTCCATACATTTAAAACCTTTACATGTTCTCTCATTATTTTTCATGGGTACAAAATAATTTTAAAAGACTTAGATTCTCCTTACATGTGGGGACCATATTTTGTAACATCCCATCCCTCTACTCAAAGTTTTTCATTCCATCTCTTCTTACACTATCCCAATATCATCTACAACTCACCAAATGCCTAGCATTTTCACAAATAATTTTATCCTTCCATAGATATTATATCAAATTTAAAGTTTCTTTCATCAAGCATGAATCAACCTTCATATTCACTCCACTGATATTCACACTCCTTAAAAATAAGGTATCATTAATGGAACCAAGGTGTTTATATTTTTATTATTCTTCTCCTCACAATCTAGTATAGACTAGACTATGCATAGTGAATAAGAATAATATCTACAATGGCATATTACTTAGGTAAAATACTTAAGCACTCACTTGAGCTATAGAAAGAGATCAAAGAGAACCCCATTATGAGAAGGAAATATAAATATCAACATTATAGATAACACTTCATATAAATCCTAACTCAACTAATCTTGAAATTAAATTACAACTGATTAGTAAACAAGACATAGATTAATTATCCTTTATATTATCATATACCACATCAAACACTTTACATCAGAATATACAAAGACTCCATGAAATTTTTAGGGTATGCATTCCTATTAAAAAACATTAAATAAGTATACTAAGACTCAATCAACTCATCAATATAAGTAAGTCATGTGTGTCCAAATGAGATCTCGATGAGTCTATTATGTTTCATTGACCTTCTTACCCTCTGCTAGTTATAACTAAATTAATTTCACTTGTCTATGTTTTCAAATAGTCAAAAACTAAGATTCCACATGTCATCCTTGTAAAGGATTCATCATATGTATCATCATGTTATTATTCATTGAATCATTCCTTAATAATCAAAATCCTTGTGTATATTTAATGGATCTTCCAACATAGGTATTTATTTTGTTTTATGCATTATGTGATGTTATGTATAATTGTGTGTGTCTAACCAATACATGATCATACTTATTCATTTATTTAAAAAGTAACATATTTATATAATATAGTGTCAATATATTTATTTAACTCAATAAAATTCTTGTGAGTGTTTCATAGATTTATCTAAATAATATGTAGATAGTGAGTCCAAATGAACTATAATTACCTTTGTATTTATATAAGATTTAAATTTAAACTATGACCTTATTTCCACCCAAACCAATAATAAACAATCAAAAAAGTGAAGGAAGAACACAAGAAGGTTGTATGCATATTAGTTAAAAGGGCCACATAATGGGACTAGGAGCATGAGTGATGATCTTGGTATATATCCAAAAATTATGTAAATAAAGGAGAGAGGAAGGTACAAATAGTGGGGACTAAGATGAGAGAGGTGGACTATCATGTAAAATTTTTGCCACAATCAAGGATCTACTGGATAGAGTTAAATGCATAAATAAATTACCTGTATGTAGTAGCAAAATAAAACATGATCCAAAAAAAGTAATTGCTCAATAATAAAAAGATTTATAAATTAACATTAACATCATTAGGCATAAAAAATTTAGGAAGGTAGATTACATATGTGAAATATAAACATGTCCTTAGTTCCTCATGAATATAGGATTATCTTTCATAATGACCTAAAAAGACACGTAAATGACACCTAAGTAACCTAAATAAATATGTATATGAAAATATAATTAAATGAAATAAAACCTACACTAACACCCCCCCCATTAAGAATATCTTAGGTGGGTAGTAGAATTGGGTCTTGACAAAAAGCCCTAATGAGGTACCCAAGTACAATAAAATTCCCCTAGAGGAGGATTTCAGAGCTACCTAAACCCCAAGAAGAGCCCACAAATGAATATACTTATTATTAGTGAAGGTTTTGGTGAGTATATAATCAATTTACTCTACTACATATATAATATATATATATATATATATATATATATATATATATATATATATATATATATATATAAAGGATTATCACTAAGTTTGACATGTAGTTTTTATGACCAATAATCATCTTATGACATCCAGAGCACAATCTAGATCTATAAGAATCTATCCTCCATCAATGGCCCAAACATATAAAAATTCACATGCATTTCATTTAAGAGATCATCCATGAGTAAGTCATTGATATTTGATACATACATACATGCATGCATGCATACATACATACATACATACATACATACATATATATATATATATATATATATATATATATATGTATGTATGTATGTATGTATGTATGCATGCATGCATGTATGTATGTATCAAATATCAATGACTTACTCATGGATGATCTCTTAAATGAAATGCATGTGAATTTTTATATGTTTGGGCCATTGATGGAGGATAGATTCTTATAGATCTAGATTGTGCTCTGGATGTCATAAGATGATTGTTGGTCATAAAAACTACATGTCAAACTTAGTGATAATCCTTTAAAGCTAAATATCCTTAGTGGTAGCATTAACAAATCCTTTATATTCTACCTATATACAAGATAAATTAATAACATTATACTTCTTGTTTTACCATCTAATTAGACTTGAACTAAGGTAGAATTTATATCCTAAAGTAGACTTAAAATTTTGAGTATCACCAACCCAATCTAAATTTTTATAACCAATTAATTTAACATCGATGCTCATTCCATAGTCAATCTCAAAACTATGATTACCCTAAATATAGTGGAGAATCTTCTTATCTACTTTATAGTGCATCTCATGTGGTTCATGTATGAATCTAAATACCATGCCTACTGCATATGAAATATTAGGTTTAGTGTGTGTAAGATAGATGACACTACCAACAAGTTGTGAATGCAAGGTAACTTCAACCAAAGGAGATGGACAATCATCCTCAAGCTTCAACTAGATAGAAAAGGAGTAAAATTTGGCTTATATTCAACCATGTTAAATCATGAAAGTAAATAAATAACATACTTGAGTTTTGAAATAGTGATTTCAGAGTCATATTGAAATTTTTTAAATCCTAATGAAATAATTTAGTAATCCCAAGTTAGTAATTGAGAACTTGTCAGACAAAGTAGTGTTTACTAATGTGATGGTGGATGAAAAACTCTCTATGATCAATAGGTCATACATGTAGAGAATTACAATAAAAATTGAATCATCCTACCATAAAATGTAGATATTTAGATCAAAATGGCATTTGGTGAACCCAACCAAAATAAGAAAGGAGTCCATCATGGTATACCAAGATCAAGGAGCTTTTTTGAGGCCATAGATAGTTTTTTTAAGTTTCCAAACTAAAGAATAATCTTACACAAATCCTTGTGGTTTCTCCATGTATATTTCCTCTTTAAGGTCACCATAAAGAAAGGTGTTCTTCACATCCATCTAATGAACATTCCAAAATGATGTGTTATAACAATATCAAGAGTGAGTTAGATTGAGTTAATTTTTGCAATTTGGGTGAACGTCTTGGTATAATCAATTTCAAGTGCCTTAGAAAAACCCTTAGCTACCAAATGTGATTTAAAATTATCTACCGACCCATTTTTTTAAAATTTTGTTAAGTAGATCCACCTACATCAAACAAGTTTTATTCCCTTAAGAAGTGGGATTAGATCCCAGGTGTTATTCCTCTACAAGGGACCATAATCCTCTTCCATAATAATATATCACTCAAGAGTGTCTGATCCCTCACAAAATGATTATATTTTAAAATTAGATGTAATGAAATAATGTAGGACATCCTATACTTTTAAATAGGTTTGCCTAATGTTTGATGGATCTCCCACCCATTGGCTAACACTTTACAGTGTTTGTCTAACCCAAAGAGAACTAATGCTCATATATTTAGGAGGGTATTCCTTATCCTCTAAAGATATTCTAGGATAAAGATGAGGGGAATCTTCATCACTAATATCATCATCATAACTAGAAAAATATTTTGGATCATCAATAAGTTATTTAGGTGGATCTAAATCATTATAACTATCATCAAATTCTAGTTCATCTAAGGAATCAGGAGAGGTGTCGAGTGTGGATTTTGAAGGACCCTCTTGAAAATAAACACTCCTCTCAATGAATAACTCATAAATGGTGGTATGGAGAAACATGTATCCCTTAACACCATCAATATATCTAATTAATATGAAAGGCTAAATCTAATGTTATATTGCCTTACATTTTTTCTTGGGAATGTGGTCCTTAATAAGAGATCCAAACACTCAAACGTGTTTCACTATGGTTTTCTGACTACTCCACACTTTGAAAGAGTGACTCCATTCAATACTTTATGAAAAACTTGGTTCTAGATACAACATGCATAGTTGATGGATTTCACAGAATACTAAGGTTCAAAAGACTTAGAGTGTAGCATAAAATTGGCCATTTCCTTCAAGGACAGGTTCTTGTGCTCTAAGACACCATTATACTAAGGACTATATGGCATTATATATTATAGTTCAATCCCCTCTGATTGATATATATATATATATATATAATTACTTAAAATGGTTACTGACATACTCTCACCACCATTTTTAGTGCATAAAATCTTGATGGATTTACCTAACTATTTCTCCACAAGTGCTTTGAAGTCTTGAAAATGATCAAAGACCTCAAATTTCTTCTTAAGAAAGTACACCCAAGTATACCTCTAATTGTCATTGATAAACGTAAGCATGTATTTTATCCTATTGAATGAAGTTTTTGGAAATGGGATAATAATTTAATTATGGGAAATATATAATATTTATCTGGCTCTCTTTTATTTGCCTTTATCATACATTTCCTCATGATGCTTACCAAGTATGCAACCCTAGAAAACTCTTTCAAAAAACTTGACTTGTGAAATCCCTGAAACCATGTCATGATGACTAAGTTACTCTAGATAGTGATAATTGATATGGATCAATCACTCATGCCATAATTTAATCACCCCATATAAATTAATGAGTAATGCAGTAGACAATTGATTAGGTACAATATGTGAGAAAGTATAAAATCATGATTGGTGATCTACTTTCCTAAATTCAATAATAGAGTCACTATTTGCTTCCTTAATAAAAATATAATTGGGTTTGAACTCAACTCTCTTACCTAAACCAATGTGAGTGATCTGATAAATAGATGGGAGATTGATGGATAATGAGGGAACACATAAAACATCATGAAATTTCCCATCATTCACTTCAACTGATCCACTCCCATTAACTTTTGTGGAAGTATTATCACCCAATAAAATGGAAGGCATAGAACAAGGATACAAGGACAAGAACATGTCTTATGGTGAATCCATGTGGTGAGATGCACCATAATTAATAACCCACGTGTAAGGTTGGGATGCAACTATAACAAGTGTTTTGGCCTTCTTAGTATCTTTGATCGTATAATACTCCTATGCTAATGAGCTCTAATTGGAATAATTAAGGAAACTGATATATATTTTTTTTAGCATTGTTTAGTTGATCAATATTCTTATTCATGTATTTAGACTCATCATGTCTATATTTATCAAAATAGTTTTATGTGAGTCAATCTTTCTTGGATTTTGCATCTAAAGAGGACTCTTTTGATGATTTTAGTTTAACATTAGATTTTTTACACTTTCTTTACTCTGATTCCTTATTATTATGTTTCTTATACTTTCTAATAGAAGCATTCTATTTGTTATGACTCATAATTAAGGAATGATATTTTGATGACTTTAGTGTACCCATTTGAGTAAGATTGTCTTGCACCCAAGTCAAGTTAGTAGAAGAATCATCCAAGGATGACATGGTCCATGTAGTTCTAATGACACACTTGGTTATGTGGAAGGTAGAAGTGAAGATAGAATAGTCATAAACTAATTTGTCAAGGATGAAAAAAATAAATTTATCATCCTTTTTGTCAATGTCACATTTTTATCAAATGTAACTTGAGTGATTTAAACTTGGTGAAGAAGTCTTGAATTATATTAAAGTTGTTTGGGATAAAACTAATGAGATCATTATCCAACTCATGACCCCTAATGATGTCTTACTTTCCAAAGAGTTTTTATAGTAATTTCTACACTTTATTTGGATTTGTTGTAGATTTGATATAAAAAATCAAGTTAGGATACATGGATAGGCATAGAAGACCATAAGCTTCATCACTTATGTTATACAACTTCACCTTATCTACTTTAGGTGTCAACTTAATTTATATACCCATCATGATTCAATGTAAGCCTTTACTCAAGAGGATTTTAAATGAATTTCCCCTCATGATATTTTAATGGTGTAAAAATTAGAACAGAACTTAGATCTATGGTTTAAAAAAAAAGTATGTGCTAAACTATGTGTGTATGACACCTCTTAATTTTGTAAAGGTCCAAATTTAAAAATGACAAATATCACCAATGTATAGAGATTTAAAAAACTTTCACTTTAAAAAAAATCATCACAAAAGGAGTAGTAGGCTAAAATTTATGTATGTTTGAATGTTTCCTACTAGCAAAAAATATTGTTCTCCACTTTGCATAAAAAATTGGATGTGCAAATAGTTTTGAAAAAAATGGTGGAAAATTCCCCATAAAAAACTTATGTCCTCTTTAATAAAAATTAAGCAATTTTGGGTTGGATACAACTAAGGGATTAACTCTCATATAACTAGGGGATAAGACCTATTATGGGTGCTCTCCTCTCCTCACTCTGATTGATGGATGAGTGACATCATCCAAAAAAAATAACCCTTTTTGAAAATGAATATAATCACACCTTATGATATTAAATTTTATGTTTTCATGGTCACTATCAAATTTTGGGGGACACTTTTCACTTGTCAGTGTTTTACATTACTCCCACAGTCAAAATTTTTGTCATCAAGGTTTGGCATTAGGGATATAAAACCGTCTTGCAATGGGGATTGAGACTATGTGTACACACGAAAGTCCTAATTCTAGGATTATATCCATTTCATATAGCAGATATATGTGTCAAGGTTACATCCCCTTGAACCAAAACTCATGATGTCAGGGTTTTTAACTACTCTAGCGGTTGATAATCTTGATGATGGGATTGTAGACTACTCCTACAGTCAAAAGCTATGATGTCAAAAATTTTCATCTAGGTTTTAACCATCATGGTTTGGATAATAATAGGTATTAGGTGTCTTTATAACTACCTAATATGTTAATGATTCTCACATTGTTGAGAATGTCGGAGTCTCTCATAGTGCACATAGGTATTAAAACCTTGATTTTCTCAAAAACACTAGATCTAGGCTACTCTTGAAAATCAACCAAAGACCCATTAGAGATATCCAAAAATATTTAAAAACTTATAAATTATTTTCAATTTAATACTATATATTTTATGTATTTGTGTGAAATCATTAAGAAAGCCCTAAACCCTTCAAAAATAGCAAAAATCAACTATTAGGAAACTAGGTCATGTTTACAGCTGATCCTAAGGTTTTGACACCTTATAAATATGATGATGCATGTTATTTTACATGAAAATATATTATATTATATGTGACCATTAAAATATTCTTTCTCCCTTTTTCTTTTTCTGAATCTAAATCTGCTAAGGATCCCAAAATAAAAGCAAAATCTGAGAGATGGTGAACCTATAATATGTTTGGTCAATGAATAGTAGATCTATAACATATAAGATTAAACTTAAGATTTCAAAAAAATAACAATGACATTCATATACTATAAAATATATTATACTATGTTGGAGTGGGCCACAATTGAGGATCTATTATATATATTAGAATGCATGAAGAAATTACCTATATATAGTAATAAAATCAAATATGAGCTAGTAAGAAGTAATTTCTCAACAATAAAAAAAATGTAATATTAGCATTAACATAATTAGCCATAAAATATTTAGGAAGGTATACTATACAGGTGAAAGATAATAACATTTTGCTTTAGTTTTTTCAATGAAAAGTCATATAAAAATTAACACCAATGAATATCTTTCATAATGGCCTAAAAAGCACATGACACCTCAGCAAGCTAAACAATATGTGTAGGTAAAGCCATTAAATGGAGTAAAAACCTACACTAACATATCATAAGCTGAAAAAATCATCATTAATACCTAATTTGGATTTAGAATCAATAATTACGCAAATATCCTAAAATATTACAATTTTACAACTAAGAAATGTCATGAAATCATATATAGGTGTCTACATTATCAAATTATCTTTAAATTTACACAATTGATAAGAAAAGGTGATAGGTAGATTCTAGGTTTTCTCCAACATACTTAAAAACATATCCATGTTTTGTTTCCACTTTGGAACTATAGGAATTATGACCACCTAATGTTATAAATACCTTTTAGAGGCTTATTTTACTCCATTAGACAAGGATTCCCTCTCACCCCAAAATTATATGTTCTAGATACAAAAAGATAAGTCTATTTAGTGGCTAATGCCATGTCCCAAGGACCAATCAAAGGAATAACTCTTCCCAAAAATAATTCATCTCAACTAGTTAATGGTTATTTTTTTTATGACTACTTCTTAATACTTATTGAAAATGAAGAGAACATAAAATAAGTAATGACATACCCTAATTTTTTGCATGGATTTAGGCTCCAATATTTAATAGAGAAATACTCAATGTTAAAATTAGTCTTTTATTCCCCACTTGGATGTAGATATATGATTGGAATTAGATATTACATAATGATATTTTTCACTTTATTAGTACCCATTTTTTATTTTAATTTATCACATTTGGTAATATGTCATCAATAAGGTGCTTAATAAAATATCACACTAGATCACTAAGTTATTCTCTCTAATTGGTAAACTTTAAACATGTTTTAAAGTTCTAAATGGTACCCAAAGTTATTATTTGACATGTTGGGTTTTTTTAAAGCCAAATACCAAAATAATGATAACCTTTTAAAGGATTTTATTTGGACTAGTTTTGAGCATGGGAAAGGTTTCCACCAAGTAGCTTAGGAATATTTTTGTCTACCCAAGGAGGCAGGGAGTCTAAGTTTTCTTAAATTTTATCGATAATACATTGCTCTATGTGTGAAATGATTACACTAATACACTAAGTGAAAATAAATTCACCATTTGGATCATATTCACATATTAAATTGATGTTTTTAAATTTGTTTTGCCCCAAAAAAATAACATTTTGCTTTAGTTTTTGCAATGCAAAGTCAACTAAAAATTAACACCAATGAATATTTTTAATGGCATCAAGTTTGCACCACCAATTAGGTTGACCTATTTTAGGCCCATCCCCTAATAATTCAAAACAAAGTGACACAATCTTAGTGATAATAAAATATGAATATATATATATATATTATATTTCATTAATTTATATTTAAATATTATATTATTTTATACACACACACACACACACACACACACACACACACACACACACACACACACACACACACACACACACACACACACACACACACACACACACACACACACACACACACACACACATTTAAACATTCATAAATTATTTTTTAAATTTTATTAAAAACTTTGGCACATTTATATAAAATACCATTATCTATAGAAAATAATAAATTTATAAATTATTAAAATTATATATACGATAATGTTTAGGATGAAAAATTAATTAATTTCTCATATATCAAATTACGATGTTAGACGTATTGAAATTAATATAATATCCATTCAAAATTACAAAAATAAAGCTCTCTCAAAATTCCTATTCATTGTCCATGTCAATGTCCTCTTCATATTCTATCAAATCATAAGGGTCATATTTATATAATGAGGCATCCTCTACCTCAATATCCATCATCAATGTAATCCATGTAATTGGGTTCCTCCTTCTCATCAGTCTGAATATCACAACCTTTAACTAAGATTGATGTTTTATTAAACTACAAAAACATAATTTAATTGTCATATAAGTGTTTTAGGTTATAGTTTACATATCTAATTACAATAAAAATCATATGTAGTAGAGTTAGTTATTTCTTCTCAACTAATCAAACAACAAATTTTTTACTAACATATAGCCTTAGAATGGCCCCTCTTGTTGAATGATTTTATGTTTCATCATAAGGAATCTAGGTGTTGTTTCACTTCCTATATGACCTTGCAGTCATAACACTTATCCTTCAGTAAATTGCATATAATAAAATTAGTTATAATAATTTGTATAAAATAACTCAATATAAAAACTTAAAAACCTATGTAAATTAAATTATAAAAACTTACAAAGTGGTGTGCACCCTCATTTAAGCTCATTTTCTCCAAGTGATGAGTCACAATCATCCCTTTATTCACTCTCACATTTTGGGCCTTATCTTGGCTAGTATTGATTGTTGCGTTAATTGTGATAGTTGAAAAACATAAAATTAGTCAAATATAAATAATAAACAAATATTTACATCTCATTAATTATTTGAATTAATCCATTGTTTTAATTATTTAGCACAAAATGGCCTAAGCTATGCATAAATATTAAAACTATTACATGATACAAATTTAATTAAATATGGTAACACATTTAAACAAATAAATCTCAAATGTGTTAAAAATAGATAATAGAACTTTTGAAATTTTACTAAGATAGTCAAAATAAAAATATTTAAATTGTGTTTTATATATTTATTCTATGAGAAATTAATATCTATGAAAAGTGGTCCAAATAGATAAACAAACAAAACCCAAAATTTGTTTTTCAAGCTAAGATCTACTTGATTTTGGTCTATTTCAATCCATTCACCTTTGATATTCAATCTAGTTCACCATAAATGCTTAATTTAAGAACAATAAAATGGTTGGTTTAGTTGACAATTCTCAAGGGAGTTGTAGTGACATATCCTACATGTTTTAATTACATCTAATGTAGTTATTGTGTAGTGTTAATGGAATCATGAGTGAGGGCTTCACCTTCTCTTCTCTAGTGATGTGTAATTAAAATCTGTGAACATTCACATAATACCTCTTTTTGTATAATTTTGTGATGAAAAAATACTTTAATATAATGTAAAAACTCAATTTGTAACACCCTTGAAAAATGATGATGATGTCCTCTTGATAAATCTTAATAAAATAGACATAAGAAACTCAACTTATAAGAGGTTTGAATATGAAACTTATATCATGAAATGAGTAAGGTTACCTTTATATATATATATATATATAATATTATGTATGTATCTATATGCTCCTATAAATCACATATACGCATGGGCTGATAATTAAAAAAATATTAGGAAAACCCAAGTAATAAGGGACTTACTTATTAAGGAAATGGTTCATAAGATCCAACTAGAACATTCGAAAAGACTCTAAAATAGTGATTTAAACATTTTAGAACCATCCATGGTTGTATCAAATCATATCAATAACTAATATATAGGTTCTAAAACATTATAAATCAAATGGATAGGTTGTATTGTATAAAAATATATAGAAAGTCAAGATATAAGGAAGACCTGTGTTTGGGAATGATGATATAGGGCCCAACATAAAGGGTAAGTGTGTCAAAAATAACTATGTATGTGTACACAGACCAAGTGTGATAAAACATGTAAAATACACTATATAAAAGGGTACTGTACCAAAATTAGGTGTATGCATGATGCCCCTACTATGATTTACATATGTAAGTGAGTGCATGTATGTGTGTGTCAAAGTATAAAAATAATAGATTAAAACACGTACTTTGACTCATCTAGGGAAGGGAGGATAGAACTTTTATGTATGTCCCTATACACTTACATTATTCATTAAACCCTAGTATATCTATGGTAAATGTACCTAACCACATAAGTAATCAATTCAATGAAAAAAAAATAATTTTAAAAACATAAATTGAAAAGTGTGCATAGGTAACTAGTGGTATGCAACTCATGTTGTCATAACTTGAAAATAAAACTCCATTTCATTTATTTTGATTATTTTGATTTGAAATTTTTAGACAATTCATAGATATATCTATCAATTCTCAAGGAATTATGATAACCCAATCCATTTTTTTATCAAATAAGTATATGGTGGACCATTTTTTGTGCTCTCATTTTTCTCAAAATTTCAAACTTTGAAACATTTTCTCAATATTTTAAATAAATAAATATCTAGATATATTAGCCCCTTTTGAGGTGAGGGATTAAAAAACTTGTTCCTATAATCATTCATCTCTAAATAAATAATTATAATCACATGTATCATTATATTATATAGTTGAATCTTTTAAAATCCTTGAAAAATTGTATGATTCACATGTATGTAACCATTGTAAAATATTTTAAGGTAAAATCCTTAGGAAAATGGTATAAAGCATATGTAACCAATGTAAAACTATCATCATGTAAATCTTAATAGTAATATGTTGACATATTACTATTTATCTTTACAAGATGTTATCAATAAATCATAAAAAGTCATAAAGTAAAGGGAAAATGACCGATCAAGAAAGTAGAAGTCAAATCAATGTAAATGTAAAAAAATCAAGCCAATTATTTGTGAAACTTAGATAAACCATATATTAAAATTATTATGTTGAGATGATAAAGATATAAATTTTAACTATGTTATATATTATAATGATAAAGGAAACAAATACTTAGTTGGTTATTATGTTAATATAAATCTGGATCTAGAACAAGCAAAAAGTGGATTGAATCTAGATTCTAGAACAATCACTTGATTCTATGAATTGCGCCTTTATAGCTATAGACATTTGTATCAACCTAGTATGGTTGAATTAATTATACTATCTGACTTAGATGTAAGTGTCTAGTATATAATACCTCTTGAAATAGGATGTGATCATCTGTATAATTTTGGGTTTTATGTCACCTTCACTTTAGTGCATTCAAATATGGTTTATAGATTGGCATTACTTGTCAAATAGAAAAACCCTAGTTATTCATATTCATAATGTCTATGAGAAAAATGGGTTAGTGGGAACATGGTGTCAAGATTCCCTAAATACCCCTATGTTAATGAGCATTGCCTACATAGTCAATACTTTGAATAGGGCCTCAGACTTATGTAGTTACCCCTTATGTGTTGGCTTATATGTGAATCATGAAATGTGTGATAAGTAAGTACAATAAAGAAATAGTTTGTAAATTGTAAAATATGGTTCATGGAATTATCCTTCATTACTTCAAACCTATAGATATTATTTCCCTATGACTAATATGGAAATAGGATAAACTAGTGAATCTTTGCTCACTTGAGTGATTGATAAAATTATTTTAGTAAGTTGCCTTATGAGTTTCTAGGTGTTTTCCAAGTCTTTTCTAGGTGAAGAATGAATGAGAGTTGATATTATACTTATACCAATCCCTTTAAAGAATTTATTTCATTAAATCACTTGAGCCAACCATAAGAATGCATTTCATTTACAAATGAGATGACTTTAAGGCACTAGACAACTTGTGTTGGGATAGGGTACTTGCATTGACATAGGCATATACCTATGACCCAAGTGTCTAAGTAGTTATAAAATATGTATAGGTTTAGAAATTTGAGAGATAGAAGATAAATAGGTTTATAATATTTTGAGTAAGATAGAAGGTTTAATTCATGGTTAACTAAGAGATAAGCAATTAGGCACAAAGAGATAGTGTATGTAAGCCTTTTGGTACTGTGAATGTTATATAAGATGAAGTGACATCCATGATATTTATTTTCCAAGTGTACAAGACTGAGGTGATATATAATTCAAAAATAGTGTCTAAATTTACTCCTCTTTAATCTAGTAATGAAATTGTTAGTTTAAAATATGAGAAATGTGTACTTGGGTGTGTATAACACACCTTGTATTGTTTTAATTCTAATTTAATTAATTTTTTGATGATTGAAATGAAATAAAGACCATGTTATAATATATATTTAATTCATATAATCTTAAATTTAAATCACTAAAATGATTGAAATTGAAAGATAATAAGGTTTAGGAATTCACCTATGTATTTATGCAATTGTCTTACATTTTGACAATTTGATTTAAAATATATATCATTATGAATAATTGAAATAGAGATTAGGATAAAATATAAAATCTATAAAGTGCATATATATAAATATATAGAGAGATATTAGATTTCACATGCCCCAAACCTTGGATAAAATATGAGTTACCACCTGACAGTTGACATTAGCTCAACCATGCAATAAAATCATATTTATAATTTGGTGAGTATGAGTGAACCAAGTAAACTCACATTATAAAACTAGTGATTTTTTATGATGTAATCAAGTACAACTTATAAATATGAAAATATTTATTGATTTAATCACCTCAACCATACAAAAAATTGAACCAACTACTGTAGTTAATTGGCTCAATACAGTCCATAACAGTCCAACCTAATGGGTGGTGATAGTCTCTGAGAGTGTTTAAAATCTAAAATTTATTTGATTTTTCAATATTAGGTTCACATTACATAGCATATGAACCTTATATATTTATCATGATAAAATTATGTATAATAATGGTACTAATGCATATCTTTTTTCCATAAATGTGTATATAGATCATATAATTATTCAATTTGGCCAAATTGAAACTATGTAAGTGTGGATAACATATTTACAAAACATGACCACACTATATATCAAGAAATTTAAAACCTGATATAAGTTCTAATATGGGGGACATGTTTCCAAAACATGCCCCCACTATATCTGAAACTATGACAAATATGGAAAACATGTTTTTAGAACATGCCCCCATTGTAATGTGAAACTGTGAAGAAATGTGTAATCCATGCCTCTATGGTATGCCCCCATTGATATTCCCCTCTTTTGAGGTGAGAGGAAGTAGACACCTCAAAAATATGAGATAACCATGTAAACTATGAATGGATTATGTAGCATATAGAGGTAACATGTATAGGTAGATATATCATTGAAGCACAAAGAATGTGATCACACCAAGTCCTAATATACATGATGTAGATATTGGCAATGTTTAGATAGTAACATTATAATCTTAAAAAAAATCAATCACACACAAAAGATTACTCAAAAGAAATTCAGAAGATAATGGTTTAAGGATACCTCAAACAATGTCCATGATTAAATTTTACACAATTGAAGGGATGTGACCTACTCAAACGTCCATAAAGCAAGAATGACATATTCAAATGTCAACATACAACAAACAATGAAATATTCAAATGTTAAATAGTAAAATAAAGGAATTGGGGCCATAAACAATGGATCATATTCCTATGCTCAAATAATAAATATAATATCAAGGCAAGACACTCACAGAGGTACATACATGAAATCATAAGTAACAAAGATAAACATATCATAATAGTCCTTGGATATATGTGTTAGAAAAAAATGTTAAGTACATAACATATAAAGTACACTAAAAAATATATAAGCATGGATAAATACATGTGTAAGTAAATATATGAGTTTAAACATGATAATGTAAAATTATCATAATATTTTATAACCTGGGTGTATCATGATCATAGTGGTGGATGCCCCATATGTCTTGGTGACATGAGTAGATGAAAAACCCAAAATCCAATGTGCATGGATCGTGTATCGCTATATACCTGAATCACACTCAAAATATGTGTGAAACACATGTGTATGTATATAATATTGATATTTTATATACTAACATAAAACTGACAACATATATGCCAAAGAAGTAATACAACATGTAAATGATGAAAATATTTTTGGTTTTTTGAATATTTTGATTTTTTTAGTATTTTTTGTATTTGTGAGAATTTTAAACCTTAATTTGGATCCTTTACATTTGTGGTTTGATAAGTGTGACTAGTACATAACATGTTCCTCCTCACATTTTACATGTGCAGTAGAAGAACCAATGTTATCATTTGGGATATGGATCAATTTGGTTTCATGAGAAAAATAAATACAGTGTTGATTTTGTTCAATTTTTGCTTCCATTTTATATAACCAAAGAGTGCCCAATGCAAATTTATATGGAGAGGTTTGTGGCATAACTTAAACTTGTGTTTGAATCACTTTATGACTACAATCAATTGGTAGTGTTATGTTTCCCAATGAGTCTTTCCAACCTCCTTTACTTTGTAAGTCTTTTAGATCAAATCCAATTTGTTGTAAACATATTATATTGTAAGTAATTTTTGTTTATGTAGGATCAATATGGTTATGGCAAAAATAAGCACCACCCATGAATAATTTTATTGTTAAATCTTTGTGGTTTGTATGTTTTTTGTGTTGTTCACCATGTCATTTTTGAATAGGATGTGGACCTTGAATTGGTATCATATTGAGTAAACTTTGTAAAGCTCCCATATAAAGATTAGGAACATCACATTTTTGTTCATAATGTTAATTTGGTAATTCATATCCCTCCTTTGTGTGAAGAATAAAACTTTGGTATTTATAAGGGGATATGTTAAGCTCCTTTAGATAAGTAAGTATGATTGAAGCATATCTTTGCACATCCACATATAAATGGGTAAATGACTCATATTCTTTATGAAATACTCTTTCTTTTAATGGATAAATAATACCTCTACTAAAAATGAATTGTAACTCCAAATCTTAAGGTCTAAATGTTATATCATATGATGTACTTTTTAATCCAATGGTATAATATTGAAGGGATTCATCATCACATTGTTTGAAATTGTGAAAATGTTCTAATGTAGGTATTGGTACCTTATAGATATTGAAATACATGAATAATTCATCTTATGATTATGCAAAAGTGGTTATGGAACCTTTTGGTATGCTATAGAATCAATTATATGCCTCATTGTAGATTGTCATAAGGAATACTTTTACCAATAGTTTGTCATTTTTTGTCCATTACAAAAATAACGTACATAGTTAATCATGTAATTAAATGGGTCCTTATCACTAAAAAAAAGAGGTAAATCTTATAGTTCTAAATATTTTGGATAAGGATATTCAAGTATACATTATGTAAGAGGTTTATTGTTGAATGAGGTAAATTTTACATTACTATTATAGAAATCCTTTTTCATGAATGAATATTTTGGGAAATAAATATACCTTAGTTTAAATACCTTGGTTTTAAGATTTAGAACATTAGGATCCTTTATCACTTTAGGTTTGTAATGCTTCCCTCTTCTTGGTGTCTTAAAGATACTTGGTAAAGATTCCATGATGTCTTGGTTAACCTTTTTAAAATTTTCAATGTCATATGAAGGGAAAAGAGAATCATCACCCTTGATATGGGGGAAATTATTTGGAAATGCTAGAAATATGGGGGTTTGAATTAATTTATTTGAATGAATATCCCCCTCATAATAAATTTTTAATTAGTCATAATTTACTTGTGTATTTTTCAAAACTTTTGGTGATCATATGAAGGAAAATATTGTTCATACATACCCACTTTGTGATATAATTTTTATGAGGTCATGATTAGATGACTTGCCTCACTAGTGATTCATGGAATTTTTTGAAAATCCCAAACTTTGCCTACTTATATTATTTTTAAGAGATATATGGTGGTTTATATCTTGTTCATTTTTCCCAATCCTTGGCCTTTTTATCCATATTTTAGTAAATATTGAAGGCCAAAATCATATGATGGTGGTGTAGGAAGTATGGTTAGAGGCTCTTTATATTTCTTAATATGGATCAACTCATCTTCTAAAATGGTGGGAACATGGACTTTATTAAACTAATTATAGTTACCACCATTCAAAGATTTGAGATTAGATATTTTATCATTTGGAATAATACATGAGTAATCAATTTTCACCCCTTTTTTAATAGATAGTTGGAGAGTTTCATAATTATCTTCATCAAATAAATCAATATCATCCATGATATGAGAGACAAATAACATAAATATTAGGACAAAGTGGGTAATAAAAATCATAAATGGTATGGATAGGCAATAAATATGTTCAAATATCAGGTTCACCAAATGTTTAACCCTAAAATATAGATTAAGGATAAATCTAGGATTAAAGGGTAGAGATAGCCTAGGGCACAATGATGGTATATTATCTCTAAAGTAAGACAATTGTTTACAAAACTTAGATAAAACATATATTAAATTTATTATGTTGAGATGCTAAAGATAAAAAGTATAATTATTTTAGATATAGAAATGATAAAGGAAACTAGAAACTTGACTAGTTTTAATGTTAATACAGATCTGGATCTAGAATAGGTAAAAAGTGGACTAGATCTGAATTCTAAAATAGTCACTTTATTCTATAAATTGTGTCTTTGTAATTGTAAACACATAAATCACTTGGAATGATTGCATCATACCACTATCTAAATATGTTATAGGTATCCAATATAGAATACCTAATGAAATAAGATGTCACCACCTATATGCTTCTAGGTTCTATGTCACCTTTTATCTAGTGCATTTAGATCTAGCTCATAGATTGTCAATCATTTTCAAATAGAAAAACCCTAGTTATTAATATTCATAGTGGTTATGGTAAAAATGGGTTAGTGGGTAGATAGTATCAATATAACCCAAAGACCCATCTATCAATGAGTGTTACCTACATAGCCAATAATATAAATAGGGCTTTAGACTTATCTAGTTTTCCCCTACATGTTATATTATGTTTGAATCATGTAGTGTGTGATAAAAACAAGTACAATAGTGAGCTTATCTTTTAAATTGGAAAATGTGGCTCATGGAATGCCCCTTAAGTACTTCAAATATGTAGATGTGTTATCCCTATGACTGATATTGAAATAAGATAAAATACATAATCTTTGCTCACTTGAGTGTTTGATATAATGTTTTTGGTAAGTTTCCGTGTGAGTTGTTAGGTTTTTTACAAGTATTTTCTAGGTGAGGAATGATTAAGGGTTGACCTTAAATTTATTCCAATCCCTTTGGAGAATATCTCACATTAAATCACTTAGGTTAATCATAGGAATATGTTTCATTTTAAAACTGGATGACTTTAAGGATTTAGACAATTGTGTTTAGATAGGACATGTATATGCATAGGCATATGATTAAGATGAAAGTTTCAAGTAGTTAGAAAATAGGTTTAGGTCTAGAACTTGTAGAGATAAAATATAACTAGGTTTATAACATTTTGGGCAAGATAGAAGGTTTGATTCATCATAATAACATTGGTCATACTAAGAGATAATAAATTAGGCATAGGGAGATAATGTATGCAATCCTTTTGGAAATGGAAAGGTCTATAATTTGAAGGTACATCCATGATATATAGTTTCCAAGTGTACAAGATTGAGGTGTTATATAATTCACAAATAGTGTCTTTAGTAAGATGTAAAAAACCAATGCCACCGTAATGTCCCTAGATGGAGCTATGAATTTATTATCATAGGCATATAATGTAAGTAATATATAAATTATGTGAATAAAATATAAAATGTTGAAGTAAAAGATGCATTAGAAAAGGCTACACAATGATATTATCAAATTGAAAATCATCCAATTGGATAATATGTTAATTCACAATTTATTATTATGTATCATAATTAGAGGTTGTCACAAGTAAATTATTGTGTTATAAACTAATGTATTTGTCATAAATATAGGTATAATTGATTTTAATTTTCTTTGTAAATGTATTACTAGATGGTTACTCATTTCCTATTTGAACTTGTTCTTGTTGTACTTTCTTCTTAGTCACCCATTTGAGTTAAGTTTGAGACACAATAAGATATGATTTTAGATGCTTTGAATCTTGATTTACATATGTTCTATTTTAATGTATTTTAACTTCATTTCATTCATATTTTAATTTAATATACTTATGTGTAATATCAATCACAACATTCATCATTTGTAATAATGTAACTCCTAATATAACATTATAGTGAATTAAGGATGACATAAAATAAATTAATGTGTGATAATTCTTGGGACTAATATAAATTATATCATATTAGTGTTAGGTTGTGGAGCTAAAAGCTTCACCAGGATGTAAACAAGAGGAGTTACGGAGGTTACAGAGGTTGCAGAGAGTTGCAAAATGAGTTATAGGGCAATCGACGTCAGTCTGATCAACTGACATTGGTCAGATATCAATGAAGAAGCAACCGATGTTGGTTACTAGTCGACTAACATCAGTCAGGGAGGAGTTGACGTTGGTAGCCTATACGTGAACATGTGGTTTGCTTGTTGATTTCGGAGAGTCTATTTTTGGACTGTTAGTTTACATGTTAAAGGCTAGTCACAGTCTTGAGTTGCGCATCTAATTATTGTAATTAAGATAGTCTAATTATTGTAAGCATGAGATCTATATATGGACTCATGGGTTGTATTGTAAATTAGTGCTAGAGAGTAAGAGAGCAATAATATAAGCTCCTTTAGAGAGAGGAGAGCAATGGTGTGTTCCTCCTAGTGCCATAGTACCAAGTGTGGGTGCTGGGTTGGAGAATTAGAAGGGTTCTTTGTGTTTGTATGATCTTGGTCAGCAGGTGTGCATGGCTTCTTTTGGAGATCTACAATGGTGAGTAAGGTCTGGTGATTTGTAGGTAGCAGCAGAGAGCAGGAGATCTACTTGGAGTATGGTTGTGTACTTGGTGTACTAGTAGCATTGTTTTTGACTGGTGGAGGTGAACATCAATTCTATATTGGAGTTGATTGTTGGGACCAAGAGAGAGAGGGAAGAAGGTCTTGAGGTGTGGCAAGCCTTTGAGGTGGAAGAAGAAGTGGCATCTTCTTTATTGTATTTTCTTTTGAGTGAATATAAATACAATTGTGTATTATCTCTCATATTCCTATGTTGTTTCATATTTCTAGTTACTTATCATTTTGGTTAAATTCTGTGTTTAGTTGCTAATACAAGAGGTAATCATATGTGCTCTTATTAGGGAGCAAGATCCTGACAAGTTGGTATCAGATCTTTTGGTTGGGTTGACTAACTGGTGGTTTCAGATCTGGTAGTGTTTTTGATTACAGGTCACTCTTAGGGGTTTCAAATTGAGTGGGAGTATAGCAATGGCAGAAGAAAGTAAGCTATGAATGGAGAAATTGAATAGCATGAATGGTCTGATTGATGGAAAGAAAGAGTAGGGAAAAGGAGATTGTTGGTTGGCAGAAGATCAATGTGTAGAAGTAGATGTTATAGGTGATGTTGCACAAGTTGCTCTAGATAAATTAGAATCTTTGTTTACAGATTCTTTTGCCTCTTTCCATGTAGCCCAAAATAGAGCATGTTTTCATAGGTATGTCTTTGGAGACCTTGGAGAGATAACACAGGGGTGTTGAAGGAGGTCATGCAGGTACTAGTCTTGGAGATGAGTCTAATTTCTTCAGGAAAGTTGGGTGATGGGAGATGCACTATAACTCTCACAACATATGCACTTGAATTAGATGGTGGTAAGAAAGTAGGTATCCTTTATCTATCTACTTATATTACTAATTCACCTTTTGTTACAGAGATGTGGCTTTATAGGCTTGGTCACATATGTAGGAGGGGAATGCATGTTCTTAAGTGAAAGATAGATGTTTTTGACAAACTTAAGAACTGGAAAGCCTTGGTGTTCATGGAAGAGATGGTGGATAGAGATCAATTGAGGAGATTAAATTATTCTAAGTAGGGTTGTGTTGATTTAAACAAGGTTTTGATCCATGGAGAGCTCACGGGTAAAAAGTTATCACTCATAGGCAAACACAGGTACCGGCATCAGTCAGATAGTAATCGACGTCGGCAGTAGGAAGACCGATGTTGATTAGGAAGTAACTGACATTGACAGAAGGGATACCAGTGTTAGCTAGGGAAATGATGTCAGTAGTCAAGGTCAGTGTAGGGAACTGACATCAGTTGGATGCAGACTGGGAGATGGCTGAGATCGGTCACTGAGACGGATGGTGGGCAGATAACAAGCTATTAAAAAGTTTTCAAACGCTCATATGGAGGTCAAAAAAGGTAAGTGAACCTCATATTCATTGTTCACCTTCTTTATATTGCTTATTGATGGTTAATAACTAGGAAGATGTGAAGAGGCAATGCAGGTAGAATCTAGAAACAGTGGGAGCTTGGCATGGATAAAGAGTGTGAGTCCTTAGAGAAGAACCAAATAGGTATTTGTTGGTGGAGTTGTCAGCTGGAAGAAAGCACTGGATGAGGGATGGATTCCCAAGTTAAAGAAGAGAGTGGATGGATACGTGAGATGAAAGGCCAAGGTATATGGTCTTGAGGAAGCTGCATGACAGTGGTACAGGTTTTGACAAGTGGATGACAAAGCAGGACTTTAGTCAATGTCAGTGTAACTATTGTGTTTGTCTTACCAGGTGGATAATGATTGCAACATTATTCTGTTACTATATGTGGGTGATTTCCTAGTAGGTTTGTACATACAGGATTTTGCTGAGCTAAAGGTAAGGTTAGTTTAGAGGTGTGTCATGAAGAATTTGGAGCAGTGAAATTCTTTGGCATATGAGACATGGAGATTTTGTCTCCAGTGGGAGCTGATGTGAAGATGGTGTTGGCGGGGTTCATGATGCAAGATGCAAAATCAGAAAGCACACCAAGGGCTGGACAGTTCAAGCTTAGCTTAGAATAGGGTTTGAAATCACATGAGGTCTAGTGTAGGCCTGAGTTTTCCCAAGCAGTGGGAGTTATCAGAAAGTATGGATCCAATTCAGGGAAGGAGTAATGGAGGGTAGTTTAGTGGATTATCAAGTATCTGAGAGGGATTAACAGTAGGTTAACATGTTATGTAGGGTCAAGGTCTTCACTACATGGAGTTGTAGGTTCGGATGTGGCAGGTTACTTTGATGACAGGTGTAGCATCACAGGTTGTGTGGTGGTTGGTCTTTAGGATTGATCTTGAAGAGGGATACAAGCTAGGGAATAATTTAGATAGTGTACAAGTATAGGTACAGGTGCAGCTATTTATCTCCAAGTGGGAGATTGTTAGGTTGTGGAGCTAAAAGCTTCACCAAGATGTAAACAGGAGGAGTTACAGAGGTTACGGAGGTAGCAGAGAGTTACAAAATGAGTTACAAGGCAACCGATGTCAGTTTGATCAACTAACGTCAATCAGATAGTAGTGAAGAAGCAACCGATGTCAGTTACCAATCGGTCAACATCGGTCAGGGAGGAGCCCACGTCGGTAGCCTGTACGCGAACATGTAGTTTGCATGTTGATTTTGGAGAGTCTATTTTTGGACTGTTAGTTTGCATGTTAAAGGCTAGTCATAGTCTTGAGTTGCTCATCTAATTATTGTAATTAAGATAGTCTAATTATTGTAAGCATGAGATCTATATATGGACTCATGGGTTGTATTGTAAATTAGTGCTAGAGAGTAAGAGAGTAATAATATAAGCTCCTTCTGAGAGAGGAGAGCAATGGTGTGTTCCTCCTAGTGCCACAGTACCAAGTGTGGGTGTTGGGTTGGAGAATCAGAAGGGTTCTTTGTGTTTGTATGATCTTGGTCAGTAGGTGTGCATGGCTTCTTTTGGAGATCTACAATGGTGAGTAAGGTCTGGTGATTTGCAGGTAGCAGCAGAGAGCAGGATATCTACTTGGAGTATGGTTGTGTACTTGGTGTACTGGTAGCATTATTTCTGACTGGTGGAGGTGAACATCAATTCTATATTGGAGTTGATTGTTGGGACCAAGAGAGAGATGGAAGAAGGTCTTGAGGTGTGGTGAGCCTTTGAGGTGGAAGAAGAAGTGGCATCTTCTTTATTGTATTTTCTTTTGAGTGATTATTAATACAATTGTGTATTGTCTCTCATATTCCTGTGTTGTTTCATATTTCTAGTTACTTATCATTTTGGTTAAATTCCATGTTTAGTTGCTAATACAAGAGGTAATCATATGTGTTCTTATTGGGGAGCAAGATCCTGACAATTAGGTGATACTTATGTTATATGTTACATATCATATCCAACTATCTTAAGAAAAGGAATACTACATAAATTTATTTGAGAATTTTCATCTATCATGATTAGTTGTTTTTGTCTTTCAATATATACTCCAATGAAAAAATGTTTTACCTATGAAGCATTAATCAATATAGGATCATTGGGAACCATGATTAGAAACTAGTTATGTTTTGGTGATTCAACCTTAAGATTTGGCTCTTATAATTTAGAAGATGAAAACTCACTTTACAAAGTTTACTAAATAATTTAAGGTGTGTTTGATACTTGTGGTTTTGTAATAGGTATACCCAAATTGAAGTCACCACTATCAATAAGATCTTGTGTTTTATGTTTCAAATTATGATACTTATCCATTGCATGACTATTTATTTAATAATATTCACAAATTTATTTGTATTTAATAATTCATATCACATAAATCTGATCATAAAATTTAATACAAGATAAAACAATCATGTTATTATCAAGTAACCTCCTAAATGTTACAATTTACCTTTATTTAAGCCTATTAAATTATCAAGATCCACTAAGGTAAGGCATATGATTTCTTGTAAATGTCTTTCTATTATTAGAAAAATGTTTGGGATTTGTCTTGAGTAGTGAATGGCTAGTGTTAGGACTCATAAAAATATTAGTACAATGTGAAGCATGATTCTCATTTTCAAGTACATGAGATTTTATAATCCATCCTTAAATGACATAACCTCATATTAAATATATTTAAAATCATTATCAACATGATATAACACTTTATCTTTGAGAGGAGACAAGAACTTCTAATAAAGATAAATTATTTCTATTGATTTTTTGTTTGATATATTAAATTATGCATGCTAACCTTGAATATTATAACAAAATCATGAAGAGGCCCATATTTTCTTTGATAAAGATGTGGAATACATTCAAATGTAGAAACTAGTCCCTTACTAGTGATAAAATGTGATAGTAAAACCTCTTAAAACTTAAGGAAGGTATGTAGAGAACCACTAGGTAGAGTCTAAAACCAATCCAAAGCATGATTGTAAGGATTATAGTAATTTTTTTAATAATAATTGATCGTTAACACCATATTTTCTAAGAGAAGCATGAAAGTACTTACGATGTAAGTAAGGATTCCCATATCCATCAAATAAAGAAAATTTAGGCATTATAAAGTTATGTGGGAGAGAGTAATCATATCATAAATAGTATACATTATAGATTAGCTATATATAGAATTAGAGTTATCCCAATAATCATATACAAAATGATTTAAAGATAAAGTTTGTATTTGTCTTTGAAATTTTCCAATTGATTGTATCATAGTAAGAAAAACAAGAGTTGGCATAACCATAGTATGAATAGTTTCATTCCAAGGTCTCATTAAATTATTGATTTGAAACATATGATTACTAGGGGTAGAATAATAACAATAAAATCCACTCTAAATAATCATTGTTCACACAATAAGATATCATATTATCTACCTTCTTTCATAATTTTAATATAAAATATGATATTTCAAAATATGTTTAAGATTTTCCATGTTATGAGAATCCAAGGAAGGAGTAGAAACACAATGATTTTCATTAAAATAATAATTTTCAACATTTTCATGCAAATTAGGAGTAGAAAGACAAACATTTTCATTGTTCACACAAGATTCCTCATAAATTTCCTTATTGATTGATTTTTTCATAAAACTTGGCATTTCATACTCATAAGGGATTAAATAAATACAATCAACACCCAATAAATTGATAGTATTTTAATTTTTACATGGTTTAATATGGTTTTAATTTATTTATTAATATTTCATCTTCACTATCATAATAATAAAATTCAACATCATTTCAATAGTCATCTTCATTGTCAAAAGTATCATTAAAAACAAGAGGCATGACATTTATAGAAACATTTAAATCATAAGCATTTGCATCATTTATAAAAATTTAATCAAAATAATTATCCATCACATGTAAATTATGTTTTGAAATATGTACATATGACAATAGGGTTGATGATATTATAATAATGAAGAAAACCCTAGACAAACAATATATAAACCCTAGAAGTAAATTAAATATTCAAAAAAAAGTATTATAGTTATAAAATTGGACCCTATAGGGATTCAAGTTTCAAAACCTAGGTTGATTAGTTTGAAATTGGATGGGTTCAACAAAATGTTTTAACTATATAGTGCATAATGACCAAAACTATGCATAAACAATAAAACTATTACACATTTATTTGTTAATTATTTATTTAGGGCTTGGGTCTAGAACCTCCTCCTTCATCTATTAAAATTAACTTGGGTCAAGACCAGATCCATCTTAAACCTCATAATCTAATTAAAATCTGCCTAAAATTTCCCCTCTTTGGTCTTCCTTTAGTTTTTATCCCTTCCCCACTTTTTTTGGCTTATTTTGTCTAAGAAGAAGGCCTACATATTTAGTTGTAAAGGTTTCAACCCCTCAATTTCCTTCTACAGGATCTAATTTGATATCATGGATAATTGGTAGGTGGAAATACCTAATGATAAATTTGGAGATTTTGAGGCTAAGTAATTTATCCTTATAAGTGGAATCTCATACCCCCTCATACCAAGCCTACTCCAGCTAGGAGTCTCATGGAAGGGGAATTCCCTCTAAGGGTTGGCTAAAGATAAATTTTAATGGAGTATCTAAATGAAATACAAGGTGAGGGGTGGTAGAGTCATTAGGGATAAGTCAAGAACTACTATTATTTACTATGTAGGGTGAATGGGAATCTAAAATAACCACATTATTGAGGCAAAAGTTTCCTTTTGGGGCATCCATCTAGCTATCCAACTAAACATTCTTAAATTGGCTATAGAAAAGGACTTTCTCAACATCTTAAATTCCTTATTGGGAAAGGTTAAACCATCCCACATGATCAACCAAATCATATCCAATGTTAGATGTTTCCTTCAATCAATCAAGTGTATAATCTCACACATCTTCCAAGAGGGAAACATAGTTGTGTACACCTTTGAAAATATGGGCATACTCAACTTGAAACTCTCCACATAGATTAGGACCTTTTACATCCCATCTTGAATCTACCTCTTAATCAATAATGATTTAAACCTTCAATCCCTCCAAGCCTACAATGGGGATGCATGTGATAAAATCAATCATGATCAAGAAAAGGTTAAAATACACTTTATGTCATAATAATGGCACCAAATTTGAATTTAGTGGTGAAACACATTATCTTAAAAAGGATCTTAGCAATAGCTATAGATTAAAAAATACCATAATTTTGAACTACTACTTGGCCCACTACAAATTTTAGAATTTAAGTAGAAACAAGATCAACAACATAGGAGGAGAATGGGACCATTGTGAACCAATTTCCTATGAAAAAGTTCAAAAAAACTAGAAAGTGTGGAGAAATTTGTGAAAGGCTAGACTTATGGAGTTTATGCTCATGATCGAAGGGCATGATGAAATCTTGGCTAGGTATTTTATGATAGGTTGGAAATAATCCATGTTGTCTTAAGGGGAGTCACTATGAAAGACATAGAAAAGCTCATAGGGGACATCATCAACATGTTTTTTGAAGGCACTAAAGACTTTAAAGACAAGAGTCATAATAGGAGCTCATGCAAGTCTTCTTTGAGATGGATACCATCTTCTAAATAGACAACAAGGGATTTTATAAGGTTGATCTTTTGCATAGATGGCCAGATGTCTACTTATAGGTAATGTGATACTTGACTTTGGAAGGAAATTTCCTTTGTATCTTTTCTCACCATTTCTTGTTGTTGAACCATTTTAAAGGACATCAAATTAGTTTTCCATATTATCTCTTCATGCCACTAGAATCCATAGTCCTATTCTTCTAATAAAAACCCACTACAGACATAATACACCAAAGACTAATTAACTTACTCATTAAAATAGTGACCCCTGTGAGGAGCTAATAAATACATATGGTGGAGAGTAGTAAAAAGAAGAAATTTGATAAAGATAACTTAGTTGAGGGAAGAAAAGATAAGGCTTCTCCTTTTACCTTCCTAACTTACCCATGGAAGGGAGGGAATAAAGACAAAAATATATCCTGAGATCCTTCTCCCTTGGGGAAGAGCTTGAGTAAGAAGCTTGATAAAATCCTCTAATTCCCCCAAGGTGGTAAAAATCCTAAATTTGAAATCCATGAATTAAAAGTGGTAGAGGTATGGAAGAGGGATGATGATTCATCTCAAATTCTAGAGGGATACAAGTAGAAGTTGGTAGAGTTCCATGATAATCTACAAAAATTGGGTAGGCAAATGATGTCACTTATGAAACAATGAAACAATTTAAAGTAAGAAGTTGACATGTTGAGGGAAGGGATAGGGGACCCAAAAATTATGGAAGGAAGAAAGCTGAAGGGAACCCCAAAAGGGAAATAAATTTTCACCATCACCTTGAGGAGCTATAGCACCAAGAAAGGAAAAGTAATGTTATAAAATGACAAAGGGTAAGTAGAACATGAAATAAAAAAGGTGTAAGGCCATGGAACACAAACTAGAGGGATGATAAGTAGAAGTGCCAAGAAGAAGAGAGGTGGTAGCAAGAATGAGACCCACTCTAAGGAAATATAACAAGTGGCTTTTTGTTTTGGTCTTGGTTTTTACTCCTTGTTTAGCTAATTTTTTTTTGAGTTTTAACATCTAACAGGCCAAGTTGGCCTTGTTTATTTTTATCTTGTATGTACTTTTTTCATGATAAACTATAGTTTTTAGGTCCTTGTAAAATTTGAGTTTAACTTATCAAATTAAAAAATAAAACTATTACCCAATACAAATATGATTAGATATTATAAATATATTTACACAAACAAATCTAAATTGTGCTAAATTATACAATTAAACTTTTGAAATTTTACTAAGAAGGTAAAAATTACCTAAATTATGTCTTAGCCATGCATTTTTAGATAAATTTGTAGTTGTAAAAAGTGATCTAAATAGCAAGATGAACAAATTTTAGAAACCATTTTATGATTTAAGAAATTTCATATTTTTGCCTATTTTGATCCCTTTCCCTTTGAAATTTGACTTAGTTTTCCATAAATAGTTGAATGAAGAACAATAATGCTTGAATCAGATCTCTAATGCTTGAATCAGATACAATGTCATACTTTTGTATTGTAAATTGAATTTAAAGTGAAGGCTTTATTTCCTTTTACATAGTGATGTGCGATGCAACTACATTAACGTACACCAAAAATATCTTTTTGTATAAGTTTATGATGGCACAAGACTTGAATATGCTGTTGAAACAATATTGGTTCAATGTGCAAGGTCTTTGATAAGTAATGATTATGTCCTCTTGATAAATATTGATATAGTAAATATAAGACACTCAACTTATAAGAGGTTTGAATGAAAAATATAGATCATATGATGACTAGGGATACATTTGTATATATAGGCTCATATAAGACACATCCACACATGTGTCAACCCTAAAATATAGGACTGTGTAGTAATAGTGCTAATGAATTTAATAATTCATACACTATTGTATCTTTTAAGATGCACTTATATATTTAAATGTAGATATAGATAAGCATTAATTATGTGAACACTTTCCATATATTATTATTAGATAATATGATTATTTAATTATATTAATTAAATTCTACTCATAATAATAAATTCTTATTTTAAAAAAACTTTTATAAGTAAATTGCTCTCCAAAACCTTGAACCTAGCCTCCTTATTATCTATATAATAGCATAGAGGGCAAGTGTGCTGGGTAATATGTGGATGAAATTTTATATTATAATCCTAGTATATTTATCCAAAAAAATTTAATCTAAATAGGTAGTAATTATACCTAAATAAATCATATGTTTTGTCTTTATGTGATTTATATATTTCATGTATGAGGGTGATAATCTTAAGGTAGTTCATAAAATTATAGAACTTGCCTAATAATTTTACATGGCATCAGATCTTCTTGGAAGCTTCACCTTTTGCATCACTTTTTTTTTGGAACATGTTCAGATCTACTAACATGTTCAGATCTAATATTATGCTCACATAATTAAGGTACCAAATATTTCATTTTTTTTTTGCATCAATTTTAATTTTTTAGACTTGTTACAATCCTCCTTTATAGTGGCATATTGAAACTACCCATTATATTCTCTCACCAAGCCTTTATGGGATCTTGGTGATTAGAAATAGGTGAAATTAGTGGGGGTACTAAAGGTTTGGAGTTTTTTGGTCATAATTATATAGGCTAGATACCATGTACTAGGGATTTTAAAATTTTATAGATAGCATATTTTTTTGTAACATGTCATTATTGGTGTGTGAAATGAGGTGTGTTTCACCAAGACTTGAACCTTAGATACCACAATTACATTTTTAATTCCATGTACCTTTGGTATACCAAAATCACCTTAGGTTTTTCCTAGGCCATGTGAAGTTTTTGACAATTAGAATCTATGGTACACCTATAAATGCTTGGCCCAAGAAGTTATTCTCTTCATACCTCATTGATGGAATATTGTGGGTACGAATAAGGTAAAACCTCCATAGTTAGAGCTCTAAAATATTGGGTTAATTCACTATTAATGAATGGTATGAGTATATAATATAACCCGTAGACCAAACACACATTAACCTAGTTATTCCTAATTAATATTGAGTTTATTTAGTATTAGATTAGAGAATATGCATGTAGTTTCAACATTCAAATTCAATACAATATTTTGATAAGGGTAGTATAGTAAGAAACTTTGGTCAAATATATATATATATATATATATATATATATATATATATATATATATATATATATATATATATATATCACAAACCATGATAATTTCATCCATTCTAATAAAAATGCATCCAAATAAGGTTGCATAACAATGTTTCCACTCTGAATCAAAAAAAGGACTTTTGTCCATAGGATTCCTACACCATTATGATCCTCTCATCAAGTTGACTATTTAGATATGTAACTCTAGAGACATTTTTAATAAAAAATTATCTCCTTCTGTGTGGTTATCCCATTATTATCCCCTTGTCAAGCCAATCATTTATATATATAACTCTAAATACCTTTAAAAACTTTTTGGAGGTTCTTGTTTTCAATATAAAAAAACCTATGTAAAAATAAAATGACAAGAACAAATATCATTCTCACTAACTAAAATTTTATTAGCTAGAAATCATATTGTGAGGATTTGTTTCTCAGTAAGCACCTTTGTAGAATTGTAATGACATGGTAAATTAGTCTAGTAGATAAACTCAAAATGGAAAATTGTATGAACTATCATGATGATGCAATAGGAATAGTTGGATAATCACTACCCCTAGAATTAAAGTTTCACTTCTAGTGAATCTTGAAACCTTAGACACTTTGGGAGACATTACAAACACTCTTTGGCAAACATAACAATATAATGGACTTTAGTTGGAAAATGATCTTGTAACTCTTAATCTTAATAATTATCCTCGAATTGAGGATTTAATTAATCAACTCAAGAACTTGAGACTTTTTCTTGTTGATATAATGTCACTAAGACTGATGATTGAATCATCATGAGTATTTTGTCAAAATTAGGTAATCCATAATTATTCTTCATCTCAAATCACTATATATAAAAACATTATATGGGAACAACAAATATGAAACCAAATTTTACTATGTTCTATGACCAAAATCAAATAGACCATGAGAATTTAATTTTGATTAGTGACATTCGATTAGAAGGATATAAACAATAGGTGTTGGATATTAATGAAAACAATTCATAGTCACTCCCTAATTTAGGAAAAGGCAAGGGCCCTACCAAAGTAAAAGGGTATAAAAGCCTCAACCTAAGGTAAAAGATACAAAGGTAAATGAGATTCCAATGTTTTCAAAATTTCTTATAAATTTTATGATAAACCAAACCATGATGAAACATTCATTTTACTCTAACTTGGATTAATGATGAGATTAATATCATCAAAATATAACTTTAATATTTTATTCAAATTATAAGATATGGGATTAAAGTTTACATCTAAATGTAAATGATTGATAATTTATTATTTTTATTTGATAATGGCATATGCTAAACATGGAATTAATAAAGAGATCATGATACCTATTTTTTTTGGTTAATTGTATGATTTTGACTATGTTCTAGACTTAGAAATTCGGGATGGGTACACCTCTAGTTTTCTTAGTTCAGGAATTGATATGTTCCCTATGTTGGGTTAGTTATATATAATAGGGTTAGTATCACTAATTGATACTAACTTTTTGATTTTGGTTGACTTATATAGAAGTAGAGCACAGTGATTTTATGATCATGTATGATTATCTTTAGTAAATTTATGTTTAAAATCTTGAACCCTAATGATGCACATAGATCTATAAATTAGTCTCATTTTATACCCTATATGTACTTATGAGGGGAAAAAACATTAAAAAATAAGGGAAATGAAATTTATTGAGCTAACCCAAATCACCCCTATCTAATAATTAGCCATGACCTACTTATAAAATACTCCAAGAAAGGAAATCAAGCCATACATAGTTCTCCCACCTAGTATGACTATGCAATTATGATCCTTTGTTTTGTGTATGTAGATAATGATTGGATTTGGTTCTTTAAATACTTGATTTGACCTATATTTTTAGTGATTCAGACTTGGATTATGACTACTCCTAGTGATAAATATGCAAATTAGGTAGAATAGGGTAGATTTATTTAGTATCTAATAGTTTATAGATATATCACATATAAGTGTTAGATATTTTTAATTAAGACCTTGACTTATTTATATAGAGATCCATTTAAATAATTCCTCACACCACCAACTTGATATGATTATGGGTCAACCCTAAATATTGGTTTTAATTTATAAAATAATCATTACTCAGATTAGGATGATTTTGATAAGTGCAAGTCATTATCAACTGGTGATAATGACCATAACTATCAAAATTGAAATTTGTATACGTGGACTACTCTTAGAGTCTAGAGACATATTTTTCGGATATTTATAAAGTTTGAAATAGATAGTAAGTTTATTCTAAGTGTATAATAGTAGAACAAAAATGTTGTCTCATAATATAGAATGCAAGTGTGAGAGGATGGCGAATTAGGATCTTGTTTAGGTGCTTAATTCATGTGTGATAAATTTGTGTCAAACATGTAATTTTGAAGTAATAAATACCATATTTTATTAATGTATACCTAGAAGTATCCCAAACAATGCATTATAAACTAGATCATGATATTCATCTAAAATTAAATCCTTATGAATATCAACCTTTCTAAAAGGTGATTCTAACTCCAAGTGTAGATCCAAATATGAGTCTAAATGGGAAGAAACTAAACCTTAATCCTCACTATAGTTAAGTAGATGAGGATTTATAGCTCCTGATCCTCCTATAGAAACACCTTCAATGACTCTATTTTCTAAATCATGTGGAGTAATATATCCAATAATATCATGCCATTTTGTTTTCTCTTTCAAAGCATCTCAAACATATCCATACATATTATAAATAAACTTTAATTATTAATCACAAAGAGATCAAAATCCACTTTAATACCCATGGTTTTTTCATATTAATAAAAAAATTAAGCAAGATCCATAATATTTCCTTGAGATCCACTAGAAATAACATATTTGGGACTTACCTCTCTACTATCTACCTTATTCACAACTCCCTTACCTTCCATTTAGGATGGCATCCTTAAAAACCATGATTTCACTCCATAACAAATTAATTTCCTTTTGAAACATGAATCCCATTTATTAAGGAAACTTTATTTACACTCACATCTTCCTCAATGACCAATATCTCCTTTTTCATAATAGGTTGAGGAGATGTAATATTCCTTATCCACTTCATGTTCTTTATTATCTTAAAATGTTATTCTTCAAAGCATATATGAATATTACATAATCCTTCAAAACTAAATACAATCCTAAAACCTCTAGGCCTCTTATCTAATTATCTATTCACTTGCAAATGTATAATAAACAAGTATTTAGATACTCTTTAAAATTTATGGAGATATCCAAACCCCCATAGTATGTAACCCTTGAGAATTTTGATATGAGTAACTACTCCATTTATCGAGTTGAGTTGGGGAAAATAACTCATGAGGGCACCAAGAGTGATTTGCATCTGCAATGGATATCATGGTCTAGAAATTTGATAGAGAGAGAGAGAGATGAAAGATCATTACGAAGCAAAGGTAGAATAATTGACCGCGATGACCAGGAGATTCACTTTTGCTCTAGAAGCGATAACTCTAGAGGCTTTCTCCATGGATGATCCTGTAATCTAAAAAGTAGAGAAGACCTATATAAAGGGAAAATTATTTAAATATTACCTAGATAAGATGCATGCACAGGGGATTTCCTTGTTTATAGAGGTGGCTGAGAAGACATGTAAAATGAAGAAAACAAGAACAAAGTTAGAAGAACTTATCAATATTATTTCTCAACATATTGATAGCACAAATAAATATCTTAGCAAGTGGATAGAGATGAAATCATTGAAGAAATGTACTTTAGTATCAATCAACATCATTGCTGATAGAGATTCTTATATGAAATCAAAGAATCACTGATATATAGGATCTAGGTACTTAAAGAATTAATCAGTGACCTTGAATCTTCCAAGGATGCCAGTGAAGAAAGTGACACCAATTTTTTGAATAGATTTGAGGAATTGCCTTGCAAACTCACCTCTTAAGACAACCAATTCATTTTAGTAGAGGAAATGATTTAGGAATTCAAAGGTATGATCTAAAGGGAATTCAAGGAGAAAGCATTCTCAATGACTTTTGTGGATAATATTTTAGATAATTAGTTAACTCTGGATAATTTGAGAATCATGTTAACTAGTCATGTGAAATCAATCATAGTAGTGAGAGATGTCATAGTTAGAGCTAAGGTGGTCTTCAACAATACTATTGCACCAGACAGTATCAAGATACAAGTAGTTATCGCCATGTACAATGCTCATCTAAAGAATTTTGGTGACAAAAGTTGAACTATTCTTCCATACTTTCTTATTCATTCTTCTCATGTACTTTTTAATCGACTTGGGACATTTTCACATATACTTTTGTAATATGTAATTACATGTAAAAATTTGGAAAAGTCCCAAAGTCAATGGTGACTCATCTTTGACTAGGTTTTCAATATTTAAGTCTTTTTCCATTTTTGAAGGATTTTTCCTATATATATATATAAAGGGAGCCTGTTTTGTAAAGATATCTCTAGATAATTGAGATCAAAAACTCTGCCAAAATTGAGATACTTCTTAAGACTTTGATCTCAGCTTATAAATCATATTTTCTTGAATGAATGAGAAGCAAGTTATTTTTAGACTGTGTTGAAATAATTTGTGTTATTTAGGAGATCGTTCTTATGTTCTCTTTCCTAATAATCTCTCATCTATTTGATTAAATAAGCAAAGTGTGTGTGGAAATTATCTGAAGACATTCTGAAGGATATTAGAAAGACTTTGAACTACTTTTATCCTTTGTGATCTTTTTATCTGTTGTAGTTTTAGGTGAAGACTTTGAGCTTTACTTCACTCTACTATTACGTATGCCATGAATCAGTGAGGAAGGCAATGAAAGACTTTGTGCTTTCGTGGGTTTCTCATAAACCTAGTTACTATCTGAAAGAATTCTTATTGTTTGCTATAGACCACTTTTGAAAGAAGAGAAGCACTTTTTGTCATTTCACCAGGATTTATTCTATCTCTGTGAACATCATCTCTAAATAAAGAGAGATGGATGGTGTTATCCTACTCTGAGTGTTATTTTTTGCTTATCTATATATATTTATATATATAAGTATTTTAGAATAGGGAACCTCCCCTTGATGAGAGGAGAGATTTATCTCACTATGATGTGGTAAACCCACACTTTTTGCCATATAAATCTCCTTTCACTATGGTTAATATACACATTTTGCCATCAATTAGCTGACAAAAAAATATTCACCCAACACTAGGCACACCCAATATAAATGTTGGTTTTCTACCTTTGAATCTAGTATCTCATGTTAATAAAAATGATCTTACATTCAACTAAAATAAATTATATGTACTTACTAATTTAATGCAACAAATGCCTAATCAAAACTATGGTTATATGAATAATCAAGTATATATGAATAGTCATCAATAAAACCAACATTTAATTCCATCTACTACTATAAAAGCATAGGGCACTAATTCTGCCAAATTAGAACTAGATTTTATAAAAGGATGGTCCAAAAGTTGAGTAATGACTTATTTAACATGCAAAAGAATATGGTTAATGATATTGGCTATAATAAAAACCAAAATATCATGTTTAAAATATATAACATACTTTTCAATCAGTCTATAAATAATAGAGAAACAACAACCCAACAAGTTTTTTGAAATCAACATTATAGAAATAACTCTACCCATTGGTGAATAGTCCATAATACATCAAAATATGATGAACTTGAATGTGTGGAATTATGTTCATTATTTGAGATCTTTAAAATGGATGTGGTAAATCAATATTTTATGAACAACCCACTAGAGTTCACTAGAATCTAGTTCCTTAAAACACTACCATGGTCTATGAAATGCATGAGTCTTATTTGCTAGGTGAATATGACAATGAAATAGAGGACAAATTTGATGAAGTACATACCTTCTATCATTATCAAAAGGTTAATTAAAAACTAAGGAACATGCAACCCTTCACAACTCTATTCCTCCAAACAATACTATTATTCCACTGAATCTAAGGGCCGACAATAATCCAACTCCACCAAAAGGGAATGAATAACCCCAAAATAAAGAGGGAAAAAATAGAGGGTATAATATTGTTGAATAAATGAAGAAGATTAAATCTAACACCAATCTTCATTAATTGGATTATATCACTAAACAAAAGGAGCTCCCATGGAGGTTGAAATTAAGGAACATACAACCCTTCACAACTCTATTCCTCCAAACAATACTATTATTCCACTGAATCTAAGGGCCGACAATAATCCACCTCCACCAAAAGGGAATGAACAACCCCAAAATAAAGAATAAAAAAATAGAGGGTATAATATTTTTGAATAAATGAAGAAGATTAAATCCAACACCAATCTTCATGAATTGGATTAGATCACTAAACAAAAGGAGCTCCCATGGAGGTCGATTATAGGGAAGTCAACTATAGAAAAAATAAAGGCTACTCATACCAATGTCATAAACAAGAGAAAAATATAAGTCCCTCCTTTATTATTGACTATAAAATCATTTATAAATAACATTCATAAATTTTTAGTCAATTACAAAGCATCATATGGTGATGATAACTTCCATTTTCCAAAAGATTGGATTGAATCTAAGCCCATCAAATAGGATGGTTTCACATCTAGATAAGATAGTGGTGCCTATAGTAAGAGAGCTAAATGATGTAAGCATCTAAGTAGCATTTGATCCATGAGTAAAAATGATAATTTAAATATTTTTATTCAATATCTTGGAAGGATGAAAACTCTTACTCAATAAATACTAGTTTAAGATGTTAAATATGCACGTAGAAAAAAACTTCTCTCATATTTGGTTACCATAGAAAGGTGTTGCAAACCAAATTCAAATTGATTAGGAGATAAGAATGAAACACCCTATTATTGAATACAATAATACAAATTAATAATTAAGATATAAATATCCTAACTTTGGGATCTATATCTTCACTAGAAATCATGAGGTGCATGGACTAGAAGTCTAGGGACCTTCCAAGTTATGGACTCTCCACTTCAAAAATGAAAGATCCAAACAAGGATCAGGTGTTGGTGTCAAATTGGTGGATACATAAGGAAAAAAAATACCTAGTGGCATACACATTATATTTTTTGACACCAAAAAATTGAGTGGAATAAAAGGCACTAATTTTTTAATTGTACTTTTATCTCAAAAATAATGTCAAACAACTACTAATCTATGGATATTCAAAACTGGTAGTCAATCAAGTCAAGAACAAATACTAGTGCAAGATATCATACCTAAAAAGGTAAGAACATAGAGCTTAAAATTTAATTAAGTCCTTTGAGGCCTTCAATATAGTGGCTATTCCTAGAGAAAAAAATCAAGTTACTTATTTACTAGCTATTTAAACTACTATACTACTTCGAACGTTTACAAGAATCCAAGGTATAAATATTATCCATTGAGATAGTACCTTGTTTATTAATTCCTAAAATATGTAAAATTTCAAAGTCTTTTATGATGACTAGTAGATCATATATTTCTTGCCTAACTCAGGATAATTTGAGTCTCAAATCATTGATGATAAGGAGATTAATTACCTATGCCTAGAGGAATTGGGGGAAGGAGTCATTCAGTTGAAAGAAAACCACCTTCTCTTAGGAATGGTTTCTATGGAAATGACATTTGATTTGGATCCTCAAGAATAGAAATAAAGGTATCCAAAAGTAATTGAATTTGAAAACAAAAAGGATAATTTAAAAGATGAGTATGATCTACACTATGTTAACATTGGTATCATTTGTACTCCAGAAGAAAGGCAAAGGGTGAAGAATATACTCACCCAGTGTAAATATGTGATTGAATGGATGTGTAAAGACTTGAAGGTTTTCAAACCCATGGCCATCACCCATATAATCCTATTGAATATAGACCATAAACTATTTATGCAAAGACAGAGGCCAATAAATCCCATCTTGGATCCTCTTATTAAAAAAGAAATGGAAAATTTGTTGAATTCAAAAAAAGTTTTCTCTATCAAACATTCTACCTAGGTGGATAATTTAGTTCGAGTTAGGAATAAGAATGGGGAAATTAGTCTCTATGTTGATTTTATAGAATTTAATAAATCTTTTGAGAAAGGTAATTATCCTTTGCCTTCATTGGATGAATTCATGTATATAGTAGGTATTTTAGGAATGATGTCCTTCTTAGACATCATTTTAGGATATAAATAATTTCTAGTTGAGTCAGAGATCATAATCAAGATTGTATTCACCAAAAAGTGGGGTAACTATGCATATAAGAAGATTCCATTTGATCTAATCAATGAAGGATTCACCTTGTAGTGAGCCATGGATCATGCATTACAAAGGATAATGGATAAATGTATAATCATCTACATGGATAACCTCATACTTTTCTCAAAATCTAGGATTGGTACATAGATCAAATATAGTTAATAGTTGATATATGTAAAAGGTTTGACATCTTTCTGAACCCCAAGAAAAACATATTCAACATCATTTAAGGTAAAATCTTGGGTCACATCATCACCAAAGATAAAATTACAATTAACCTGGATAGAATTTAGGGGATCTCAAAAATTGCATTCCCAAATAACAATAAGGAACTCAAATCTTTCTTTGGGAAGATATATTTCATGATAAATTTTATCTCAGGCTTTAAAAAAAATTATACCTATGAATTTAATGATTAAGTAAGATGTTAAAGTGGAGTTGAAAATGAAGGTATGAAAGTATTTTTAGGATATGAAAGATGCAATATCTTAGGTCCTTGTACTAATAAGCCCAGTCTTCACTAAAGATTTATTATTGTATTTATTTGCTTCAGAACATACAATTACCACTGTTCTCAGCCATAAGAAAGATGAAAGTGAACACCCTATATAATTCATGAGAACAAACTTGAAGGAAGTATAACTTACATATTCCATGATAAATAATAAAATCTTTTCTCTTGCTAAAGTAGTAAATAAATTTTGACACTACATCTTAAGGAATAGGACCATTTCTATTGTGTTGGATCCTACTATTAAACTCACTTTAGAACAAAATGAATTGGAAGAATGGAGAGGAAAATAAATGGAAAAATTATAGGATTTTGACATCGAAATAAATCCTACCAATATTTTTAGAGGTTAAGGCATCATTCAAATCATGACTGAACCTGTTGGCACATCACCATAGAAGAGGTTTTTAAAACCCAAGTATCTAAAGGAGACTGGTATACTAACATTATCTAATACTTACAGGTAATTATTCCATAAAACTTAAGAGATAACAAATAATATCTTTGAGGTTTAAAAATGCTCATTATATGATTAGAAAAGGGATTATATATAGAAGGAATTACGAAGGCCTGTATTTACCTAAGATGCATATCATGAGAATAAGCTCAATAAATCAAAGGAAAATTTGCACCATAATATAGACAATGGTCATCCCTTAAGAAACACCATAGTCCACAAAATCCTTAGAATGGGTTATTATTGGACAATAGTCTTCAAGGACACACATGCTCATGTAAGAACATACCATAAATGCCAGGTCCTAAAAAAAAGCTACATGTAACAATGCCTTTATATCCTATTATGTAAATAATACCATTCACTCAATGGGGATTGGACTTCATTGGGGTCATTAACCCTAATTCTTTAGCTAGCCACAAGTTTGTACTCATTACCATATACAATTGCACATGACGGATTAAAATAGTAGCTACAAGGCATTCAAGAACACAATATGTGATAAAATTTATATAAGGAAACATCACAACTAGATTTGGTACCCCCATTTATCTATTTTGTGATAATCTGCCAACATTCCAATTAGTTGAATTCCTTGAATAGGACCAAGATAATCAAATCAGCTTTAAGTCATCATTTAACCATTACCCACTAGGAAATGGATTAGATGAATAAAATAAACCTAATTAACACCATTAAAAATTTCATATTAGACAAACTTATAAATTGGCATAATCTATTGAAGTATGCACTATGGGCTGATTGAACAAGATATAATTAGGTACTTAAGGTCTTTTCTTACTTTTTGGTACATAGACAACAACTAATTTTCCCAATCATACTTAAATTATCAACATATCAATTTACATAGGAGTATATATAACCAATTTAAAATGTGGAGTCTTGATTATAAGACATAATAGAGATGGAAGACTCAAGGACTAAAGCCTTACATAATTTTATTAAATATTAGGACAATCAAAAGGTGGTTTGATAGAAAAGAAAAATTTAAAGCATTGAAAATATATGACCTGGTAATTCTATGGGATAAAGACCATGAAAATAAAGGATATCATGACAAGTTTACCTCACTTTAGATTGAACCTTATTAGATTTCAAAGATCCTAGGTAATAAAACTTTTTATTTGAGGCACCTCTAAGGCAACGAGTTAACATATCCAATCAATAGATAGTTTTTGAAGAACTACTTCATGGCTGCACCATCTAGAGATGTCCCTAAGTAACAACAAGTGTTGTGGTAAAAGTAGGAGTAGAATAGATTTACTACTTTCATAGTTAGATTTACTACTTTCATAGTTATATTATTGGCTTCCTAGGTTAATGTTTCCTATTTTTAACATTTCATTTTTTTAATTTAGTTCCCTAATTTCTAGACTAGATGTTTTTCTTTGTTCCTTGGTAATTTGATTGACTTCCCCTATTATTCTCAAGAAAATATCCAACCCATTAGACTTCCTATAACATGTTCAAAAGCTAAAATATCAATATATGGGAAAGACACCAATCAAATGTACACAAATTTGTTTACTTGTAAGTTTTATACCCTTATGTTTAAGATCTTCAAGATTTAGGTATGCAACAAGTAAATTGATCATGACAAAGCAACCATTGAATGCTTCAATTAGGCATATAAAGTCAACCTCATTACTACATATACATTTATAAATTTTTCTCATTTTCATTGGATCAATTGTACCTCTCATTTTTATACCTTTTTAAGGAAATAACCATTGATATGCACGTAGATAGTAGGGACAATCTAGTAAAAAAATAAGTTTTCATATATACCAGCTCATTATGGCTTTTGCTCTCCTTCTTTTAATAATATTCTACAAAAAAAATAAAAATAAAGATCAATGCATCTTAAAAAGAGTGACCCATTAAACATAAATAAAATGTAAAGGTGATCAAAGTCTCAAATGATGAAATGAGATCAATGTATCATGCATCATGCAAAAATATAGGAGGAAAGAGAAGGAACCAAAGGTACATCTATTAGGGTTTTAAATGCCTATTTATTAGTAGAGCAATTCTAGAGCTTCCCCAAATTTTAAATATATATTTTTTAAAAACTATAATGAAACCTATAGTTATCCCAAGTCTCTACTAAAATATTCACAACAAGGGTAAAATTAAATCACTTCTTCACATAGGTCCAGGGTGTGAGCAATGCAAGTATGTTCTATGTGGTTATTGGGAGTCTCTTTTGTGTGTTTTATTCAATTATTATTTTGTGAAATGGTTCATGTTTGATATAGAGCTTATAACCAAAGGTTATAGGTTCTCAAATACTCAAGAGTATTTCTATTGTAAGTTTCCATTTATAATACCCAACATATCCCCCATTCATTTTTTTTAGAATGGGGACCCACTATATTTATGAAAAGGTCTAGGACTATCTTTGAAATATTCTTCCAATAAAAATTTATGTGTTGCATCTAATTTTGATATTTGAAAAATATATATGAACATGTAATAATTAATTTAGATTAACCTATTAATACCCTTTATAAGTTATGTATATGCACAGGTTTTGGGCAGATGCATAATTTGTAAAGTCCTAGGCTTTGTGGAATTTCATCCTTAGAACTTTATTTCAAAATCCTATATTTGATAGTCTTTAGCACTTCACACCTATATGAACCTTGGCACTAAGTTACTCTTTTAAATTTTTGATTGTAGGTTTAATTTAGAATAATTGTTCAAAGCTTTTGTTTATAGGTTGGACCCTCATAACTTTATTTTCCATGCATTAAATCCTTCACCATTTTCTCTTTGAGAACCAGGGTTTTAAAAATGTTGTATTTTAGCACTTGCTCTTCAAAAAAATTGTTCACAATTCATATTTCAATATCTTGGTCTTCAGAGTTGGTATTCAATGAAACTCTTTGGAAAAAATAATTGTTATGAATTTTATCTTCATAGATATCATTTGGGGGAATCATTCAAAAAAAAAATTCAAGAAATTTTTTCAACACTTTGATCTTCAAAAAAATTGTTTGGAGAAACTAGTCTTCGGTGACATTTTTTGGGACTTTTGTTTTTAGTTCATTTTTATCTTTGATAAAAGTGTTTAGGACTTTTGTTTAAGAGATTAATTCACTTTTCAAACACTATTTTAATATAACATTTGACTCCTAACTACCGAGAGCCTTTATGGCATAGGTAGACCAAAGTGAAAAGAGAAACAAAAAGACACTTGGTAAAGTGCAATGATGTGGAATTATCTCTAAACATCAATTTGCCTACATGACATAACCACTAAATGAAGTGGCAAATATTAAATTTAACAAAAAAAAGTATACTTATAGACACTATACATTAATGGCACATGAACTAAAATTAAATGACAAAGCTATACTAATGAATTAGAAATAAATGATGTGCTCATTGATCATAAATTAACTTCAAGCTCACTTGATTACTTTTCAACCAACCCTAGCTACCTACATTTCAATCATATAGTGCATCCAAAAAATTTGAGCTACTAAATTGAAGAACCTCAACTTTGTCAACCCAATAAATTAGTAATGGTATCTTCATCTAAGACATTTCAAGGAGTACTAACCCCATCTAGATTCTCTATTAAGGATTTAGTAGATTACAATGACACTGTCTTTGATTTAGTGGTGTTCAATAATGACTACCTTAGTTATCAACATTATGGGAAGTGATTCACTAGGTGAATGTGCACACTCACAAAGAAAATTTAACACTAGCTTAATGATAATTGTCTATAGAACTCATCCCATTCAAATGACAAGGAATGCACTTTTTAGTGATAAATATTGAGGTTATGTTGGGCATGGATATCATATAAGACTTGTTATTCACTAGTAAAGTGATTGGATGCATATTATTGTACCACTTAGAGTATAAAAACAATCATATCACGTATCTCAAGGGATGCTTTCCAAAGGTATTTATCTCTCCCTATTGTAGATGTTACATATGATTTTCATAGATTAGTTTCATGAAATAATGAGAACTTGATTGAGAACAATATTGAACAAGTGGATGATTCATAGGGAGACTATCAATCTGAAGGAAAAACAACCATTATTTATAACTAGGTTCTAGATAAGAATATGTATTTGGATGCCCCTCCTAAATAGGTTATATGGATACCCTAGCATAGAATTCCTTCACCTTGAATGGGTTACATTGATGGACTTAATAATGAACTCAGAGTTAATATTTTCTCTAAGTGAGGTAATTAATGCAAAACTATGAGTATAAATACTACACAAATGTTAGAGGCCTCAAGATGACCATTTCTATATGATGTCCTAACTTTTAGACACTATGCTAGGAATAATTTATATACACAATGGGTCACTCTATATCCCAGCTTTAAACTTCATTAACAATTGTATATGTGATTCATATTTATTTATACACATATACTCTTATAATAAGAACATCACTTTTATAGTATAGGATGTATACCCCCAAGTGTGGATGGACATTCATGAATCCCCATTACCCAGGGTATCCAAGAGCATTGTAGACACATTATAGTCTAGGGGAGATTACTAGCTATATGCCAACTACACTATGATTATAGTCATGGGACAAAAGTTAGTGCCCCCATGTCTCCCCAAATATGTACCAGATAAACTAGTAGAGTAGGGTATAGCCTACCAATTATGGTGTGGTATAGGTGAATATATGATGATGAAGAAGAAGAGTGTCTTACGTGACTCTCAATTCATGATTGTAATAATGTTTTATGTTAATCATACACACTTTTATGATTCTAGGAGATATATGGAATACTAATCACTAGCCACACTGCTACACAAGGACTGGGATCTTCATGGCAAAGTGTAAAAACACATTAAAGGCCTTGGTATTCCATATTAATATGAGACGTATGAGCATGATTTATTTTTTATCAATGAAAAATATGATTCCCAAGTTAATTAGAGGGTAAAAATAAAGGGATTATTCAAAGAGATCCTAAAAATCATTAAAAGGGGTCCATTTCAATTATAGATGCACACATTAGACTCCCACCTATAGGAGGATGGTTTCCTCCAATTTTTGGGTCAATAGGCCTTCTCATCAATTATTATATAAAGTTAAACCTTCATATAAATTCTCTATGGCATTAAAATTTGTAAATAAAGAGCCTAAAGTGGCTAATACTTCACTTGGGGGAGCTTAGGATGATCTAATTTGACTTGATTCTTCATACTCAAAAGGACATTCCTAGCTTATTGCTACATCATACCAATATATTTATATTATGGTTACCTTAAAAAAACTCACATAGGAGGAATATTCCATAACTGATAAATTCACTATTTTTATAAGAGGAATCCAAGGGCTCACCTCCCTCCACAAAGTCCAACTATTGAAATAATATCAATAGAAGGACCATTAAAAGAGGTACCTATAAGTGAATCTACATATGAAGAGGAGGAGATACAAGGATTTAAATTTTTTTAGCCTCTAAGACACTAAGGTTAAAGCACCATTACATGAATAAAAATTAGGTGAGGGTGCAACTCCTTTAGTTTCTACCACTCCCATTATATATTTTATTTCCCCTTTGTCTATTGGTTCATTTTAGTATGTTTCTCTTAATCCTATTATTTTACCTTACCTTATGGTACATAAATTAGAGGTTGTTTCCTTTGAGATTCTTTCCTTTGAGACTAGTGTCTAACCATATTTGGTTGTTTTAAAGGTAGACAATGCTTCTTCTACCCCTGATGTCTCTACTTCCCCAATAATGCATACTCATTCAATTGTGTCTTTTGTGTCCATTCATCAAATTTCCATTATGGTTACTTACACCACCTCTATATCACCCTCAAAGACTAAAAATAAGACATCCAAGAAAGTCAGGAGAGCATTGGTAAGCTTGAAACTACATGTAGCATCTAATCAGTTAGGTTTGATAGTGACTCCCTCTAATTCTTATCAATACACCATTGTAATAACATCAAAGAAGGCTGGAAAGAATAAAAAAGTGTATAAAGTCCACCCATTTCCTCAATATGGTAGTATGGATTGGTATAAGATAATATGGCCTTCTCTTCCTAACCCATTACTTTAAGAGGCCTTGAAGTATTCATTTGGAGATATATTAGTTAAGACTACAATTTAGGACACTCAGCCAACAAACACAACCCAATTGGTCATCCCATAATGGGTAACTAATTTCCAATCACAAGGTTCTCAATGGTCAAATATTACAATAATAGAGTTTTCCATAGTGAGCTCCATATTTGAAATATCTATAGGGAGTGTCCAAAGTGTGAAGAAAAGGAAAATTGAATATGATGCTAGAAGGGAGTGATTTTAGATGAAATACAAGGAGTGTTCACCTTGTCTAAGATAAAGAACAAGAAATTGGAGTAGTCCCCCTACATTTAGGATTTCAAATAATATTTTGAGACACATAAGGATGCTCTATTCAAGATTCATGATGGAATATAACTAGCCAATAAGGAGCTTGAGAAAGAGCTAGAATAAGTTAGGGAACATCAAAATTTCATGCTCCCATATATATTGAAATAGATGTGCAGGGTATAACATCAAGACTATATATTATTATGGAGGTGATTGATATAATGAGAGATGAATTAGCTCCTCAGATAATTGAAATTACCAAATTATTTGATTCATTAAAGCAAGATGAGAAAAAATCAAATATCCTCATTATTTATATAACAAATAAGGTGTATGGACACCTTAATTTGATGACACCATTAGAGGCTTTAAATTCCCTCAACTTGGAGGTCATCTAGACACAAGAAGAAAGAGAGTGGGTTACAATGGTTAAGGAAATAATGCCCAAGTATGTAGAGCATGAGATCTTCATTTTATAGATTCTAAAAGAATTGAAGCTCTCTCAAGAAAGGGTCTCTATGGGTAGGATAATAAGTAGAGCCAATTTTGACCAACTTCTTTAATAAGCCTTAGCTAGCTTCAAATAGAACCTATAGAGATTGAAATTAGAGGAGATTGAATTAGAGTTAAAATTTTCAAGGCATAAGGTTACTGAAGTGGAAATATTCTAAATTAGCTTTAGGAATACTAAAGTTAAACATGTGTGACTAATGTAACAAGTAAACAAGGTGCACAAAACCCCATTATTAAACACATATATCATTAAGTACAAACATGATGCTAGCCACACATATTTTCAAGAGGTATAAACTAATAAGAAGGCCAATTCTTCAACTTCTAGTTCATCTCAAGCTACCACTTTAATGCCTAAAAAACAAGTAGTGCAACACAATCACCTAACAAGCCTTAGTTAAAGGCTAATTTTGTATGTAGTTATGCATATATGACTAATATTTGTAATTATAGTTTACTTAAACTTTGTATATAAATGTAAAATTTTTCCTAAACTATTTGTAAGCATGCACATGATGCATTACATTATACAAGATAACTTAATTTTGACATTGTTATATTTAATTGTAAGCATGTATACATGTAATTTTGACACTAAAATTAGAAATAAAGTTCTAATTACTTGATGTAATTATGAATTTGCATGAAATTAGAGGATGAGGTGACCCCTATTCAAGTCTATATATTCATGTAATCATGCATTCTAAAGGGTCATGATTTTTACTCATATAGGAAGAAATCATTTTGATTTTAATGCAACCGTGTGGATGTAATTTCCTTCCATTTATATGTAATAAATTTTATTTATTTCTTTGGGTTATTTTAATTAAGTAATTTGAAATGTGTAAAAGCTACACATAATTATTTTATTGTCATTAATGTATACTAATTCTATATGTACAAAATATATTGAAAATCTAGTAAATATAATTTATTTTAAGAAATTGGTTGACTTCCTTAATATTTTAAAGTGTGTAGGAGTGTTTATTCATGATATAGTATTCTAGGTGTGTGCCATAGCTGCCCTAAATACCTTTTTGGTCTAATCTATAATATCCTAACTAAGGGTGTGAAATAGCTACTCTAAAAAGAGCAAACTTTAGTTGAGACTCTTAAATTTCCTATATGATTTCTCCTAAATTGCCTAACTACGTTTGTATGTAAGTGTGTAACAGCTATAAAAAACAAGCATTAGTTATGGAAACACTTATCCACAAAGGAACCAACCTAGGAAGTGATCCCTTGAAACCACATAAAATTGTTTTATGATCTACCCTTCTCTCTTTTTTAAGTTTCTTTGACTAATATCTACCCACTTTAGAATAGATTCCATCCATCCAACTCACTTATGTTTTGATTTCTTTACTAGGATTCATTTCATTATAAGCACACCCAATTAAAAAACTACATATTCAGCCTACTATTCCACCACAAGGTTGTTTAATCCATTCTTGAAACTTATGCCATGGAGTGGAGGTTACCTCTATTGAGATCCTAAAATGTTAGAGTCTACCTTGTTAAATCCAGAGATGTGTAGATGACCCTCCTCAACATACTATAGTTTGTGATTTTTTTTAGGATTCATACATTAGTTAGATCAATATTTGTTTCTCTATAAAGTTTTGTGAATATTTTCATTTTATTTTAAATTTATTAGGAAATGTGTAGTCAACTATAGTCTTTTTACTAGTTTATTCATTAAAAGAATCTTAGAATTAAGTATTTACCCTTTCTCCTCAAAACATCTCCCTATGTAGCTAGAGCTTGAATTATTGTGAAACTTAGCATATAGTAGTGCAACTGTATCTAAGCACATTTTAGTCCTAGAAGCATTTGTTTTGGCCATTTACTCATAAGATTTTTTTCCTTACCCCCTATCTCTTTTGATGTTTATTTGTGAAAAATTGATCTTTCACTTTCTTTAGAAACTGTGAAGTGAAGCAAGGTAGAGCTATGAATTTAAATATTTTACTACTAATCTAACTAGAAGTGTAAGAGTTATATGAGTCAGTGATAAAACTAGCATTAGACCTTTGGTGGTAGTAATGCATCTCTTAGAGATATATTCCAAATAGGCTATTTAATGGAGCCCAATACCTATATCTCATGCCCTAGATTATATCAAAAATAATCTTAAAATGAGAGGATGCAAGTCCCATAATTGTTCTTTGATCTCACTTAGTTCATCTAACCCCATAGATGCATTTGGCAAAACAACAAATCCAAAGTCCCAATGTTCACAAGAAATCCTAGTTTCTATAGCCAAAAATTAAGGGTTATATTTAAATAAATACATGTGGCCACCCATTAAAAAATATAAAAATTCATATTGTGACCCATTTTTAGATTAAGGCCTACAACTTATTCATGAAACTGATCATTTATAAAAAAAAATACATGAAATCATGGGTCCGCACACATGGAAAGTGACACTCTAATCTTCATGGACTTGACTTTCCAAGGTCTAGCCAAGACATGTGATGAAAGTATGATGTGATGGGTGGTATTTTTGGTTTGGTTTATAGGGTTAGTTTGGTTGAGGAATATGAATAAGAAGAATAAGAAGGTTTTGTTGATTAAGGCAAGCTACTAGCATGGGTTTTTTAGTAGTAAATGGTAGATCATATTTATGTCTATACCATAATAGTTAAGTTCCATCAAAATTCTTGTTGAGGGTATAAAATTGAGGTGTGATAACATTCAAATAATACACCATGTTCTTAGAATTGGTTGATATTAGACTATATGACTCTAGGTATTTGGCTTGCTTTACTAGGTTGGGATTTTATTGGATAATGTCATCCATAAAGTGAATGAAATATGGTGAGGCTAGACTCAAGGATAAAAATAGAAAAAAATTAGGTTCATAAATTATGGGCTTGACGAGCTAAAAAGTGGATTAGTATTATTACTTGAGCTCTTGTTAGTAAAGTTTATTTGTAAATATGTCTAGTTAATCTGATGATAAGGTTAGGAAGAGAAGTAGATTGAAATAATTGTAGCTGAAGCTCTAAGTCTATTTCAATTTGAATGTTGTTTTCCAATACTCTTGGAAACATTCATACTTTGTGATAATAATCTTGTTCAAGATGAGTCATTAAAGAATGAAGGAAACACTTTTTTTTTATGTTTTAAAAATGTTGTTTTCTTTTTTTATGATTTTTATTTTAAGTATATAGTTAATTTTATTTGTTTAGTAAAAGGTGTGTTTTTTAATTTCAATGTTAAGGGCTTTGTTTGGGAAGGTATTCTTTGACTTGTTTGCATTTATAACAAGGATTTTAAAATGAAAATGAAACTATGATACTGTTGGAGATGAATTTTTTGAAATTAAAGAGAGTAAAATATTTTTTATTTTCAATAATATTTATGCATGCAATGGATAATGAAATTAAAATTAAATATAAAATAAACAGTTGCTAATTTTGTCCATTTTCTAATTTAGAGAATGTAGGAATCTATCTATGTTTTCTAGAATGAATGTTTTCATTTTGATGTGGAAGTAATGAGAAGATAATGTATGCTTTCAATTTTAGATATAAAAATGAAAAATAAACCTATATTTCAATTTTGGCATGTGTATAATGAAATTTATGACTTTTTAAGATCTAGTTTGTGAATCAAATTTTATATTTTTTATTGTTATGATCTTTGTATGAAACTAAAATTGATGTGAAACTATATGAATTATGATTTAGATGTTGATCTATGTTTTTGGATGTTTTCTATAACATGAAATAAGATAAAATGATTCAAAATCTATTTTCTCTTTTTGAGTTTTTTATGCAAATGCATATGAGATTTGATTGTTTGTGTTGTGTGTGTTAAGCACTAAAAATGATTTTTTTTGTTGGTTGTAATATATATATATATATATATATATATATATATATATATATATATATATATATATAATGTTTTTGGATGTTTTCTATAACATGAAATAAGATAAAATGATTCTAAATCTATTTTCTCTTTTTGAGTTTTTTATGCAAATGCATATGAGATTGGATTGTTTGTGTTGTGTGTGTTAAGCACTAAAAATGATTTTTTTGTTGGTTGTAATTAAAATAAATATTTACACACACACACACACACACACACACACACACACACACACACACACACACACACACACACACACACACACACACACACACACACACACACACACACACACACACACACACATATACAACATGAAATCTACTATTATTTTGGATTTATTATATATGAATGTGACAATGAAAGATTGAACAATTTCTTAATGCAAATAGGATGACAGATGTATTCTTTTTGAGGTTTATTATTATATCTTTTATAAATGAAAAATATTTTAATAAAAAAAGAATTTAATATAATAATAAAAATAAATAAATATAAAATATTCAACCTATACAAACCAAAGGACACTTGGAGAAGAAGATGTTTTGGTGAGATATATTGATCCTCAGGCTACTAACTCTGTGTATTTTATTCAATGATTGGCCTGGGAATTATCTAGAAAGAGAAAACACAAATAATATAAAGGTACACTAATAAATGGAAGATATATATAACTAAATAGTAGATGATTAATCATGAATAATAGAGTACTGTGCTGAAAAATCTTGGGTTCCTTCCTCCAATTCATGTGGGTGATTAGAAGGTTATTATGAAACTTTGGCTGAGTTCTTCAAAAGATATAAAAGATAAACTATGGATCTCTAAAACATATGTGATCAAATTTAATGGAATTTTCAGATCTAAAAATCAGATAAAATAGATTTATTTGTAAGAAAGGAGGAGAGGAGGTATGTAGGAGTTAAAATTAATCTTGATTGATAGCTTGTTAGAGTTAACATGAAGGTAGTTAATATTGAACTAAACATGACTAAGAGTGTATTGGAAAATTAATAAGGTAAGTTAAAGAGAAAAGGATAAAAAAAATGTGATAAAAAAATTAAAATCACGTCCTAGGAGTGAGTTTAAATACAAAATTAATTTTGGTGAAACCACCACTTTATGTAGGTAGTGGCTATGCAACCACTACAATGGTTATTAAAACCACTGAGATGGTTTTTAGAATCACCATAGGGTCATATTTTTAAATTTTAACCAACATAAAACTTTTTTTTCCACTTTAAGGTCTATAATTTGAAGGAAAACACTTAGAAAATGAAATTGATAATTGCTAACAATTTTGCCACCATTGGTCAAAGTTGCTTATGAGCAAGTTTTAAATAAGAATAAATTCATGGAGTAAAGGTAAAAAAATGTATTAAAAACATAATAAAACATTATATAGGATAAAATCATTCTGAATAATAAATCACAGGTCAAAATTTTTATAGAGGTTTCTTTTATTCCTCTAACTAGCTATTTTGCAAGCTAGTGAAGTCAATTTTCAAATGCTTGGTACATGAAGGTGAAGAGGAGTTGGAAAAAATGGTACTAGGGGTAGTTTTGATAAAATATTACCTAGATATTAAATTCATTTTTTTAATTTAATATTTTATTAAATTTATGAAAAATCATTAAGAAGAACAAGTGCTCTAAAACCCTTCTTAAACCTCATGTACTCAATTTTAAGTAGTATGTTTGCATTTTTGAGTTATTTATTAAAAAATAAATGTGGTTTAATATATTATAGTAAGTATAATACATTTATAAACATTATTAAATTAAAATTTTTATGTAAAATGATGGAGAAAGGTAAATGATCAAGCATCAAGATTTTAAGCAAGCAAAAGAGATAGTTAAAAAAGTCACATTTTGAGTGATTTAAGTGATTTTTTGAGAACATAAAATTATTATAATGATAATATATGTTATTAAATTAATTAATTAAAAAAAATTATGTATTTAGGCCTCATAAAACTAAATAAAATGGAAAAATATAGACCTATAGGCATTCAAAAATGAAATTAGGCAAGCTAGTCAACACCAAAAAGTGTATTTTTTGAGTTTTTTGAATGAAAACTCTTAAAATTTTACATGTGGATCTAGTTTTATTTAATTTAATATAAAAGTGGTTTAAAATAATTAATATACCTTATAATAGATAAAATTACAATATACATGTCTAATCATGAAGGGAATGAAGGTTTCTTCACTTATTTGCTCACAAATGGAGTTGGAAATGAGGTTTTTAGGTTTCTCTAATGGAAAAAAAGGATTTTATAGTTAATTTATAAGTATAAATAAATTATAATTCAATTAAAACCAATTAAAAATAGACTCAATTCATTGAAATACATCTCCAGGTCATCTCTAGGGCAGCAAGTAGTTATTTTTTTGTGAATTGTTTTAGGGAGTTTGGTGAAGAGTTTTGGATATATTCAAAGTTTTATAGGTTTTAACCATTGATAAATTAAAAAAAAAAAAATATTAGGAGTGTTTTTTTAGGCTTGTAACTCATTTTATATCCCCTAATCCAAATCATGATTTCTTGAGAATAAGAGAGCATATGAAAAGATAAAATGGTGTTTTTTGAAGTTGTACATGGAGTTTGGAGCTGAAATTTTATTTGAATTTCTATGACACAATGTTTATTATTTTAAAATAATATTTTTTCTCCTTCAATATTATAATTATGAATATCTATCAATTTTTTAACTCTCACAGTGTATTCAAGAAGCTTGTCAAAGTTGTACAAGATAGACATAAAAAAAGAACTAGTTTTGAAAGTTGATTTGGTGATAATAAAGTGCATACTTATCAATAATATTCAATGAATAAATAAATATCCAAATTATCCCATATATATAACTTGGGCACACCATTTTGGGATAATTTTATCAATTATAAGCCAACTTCAAAGAGCCTTCAATTATCCCTACAAAAGTGGAGTTCTAAAACATACAAAAGTGGATAAGTGGAGTTAAGGTATTGATAAAATTTAGATCCCTATTTTTAATAAATATATCCCTATCAAACATAAACATGTATACCACTTCTAATACACCCCATTTGGGCTCTTTTTAGAAGATACATGAGGCCAAACATGCATGCAAGTTGTATGCAAGATAACTCAATTTTAACTCTAGGTGTGAAGTCAAGATAAGTCCAGTCAAATCAAGATGTAAGTGAAATAAAATGAAGTATAAATTTAATATTCATGACATAACAAGAGGATATAATTTAAATATCAAAAATATTTAACTAAAAATGATCAAAACTTGCATGCAAGATCATAAGGAGATAACTCAAGATTCAATATGCATGAATAGCCCTTTGACTTGTCAACTCCCCCTCTCTCCCCTAACACAACATTTTAAAATAAATAAGGCTTAAAATACAATATTTTACATTTTAATTTGGTGTAATTAAAATTGGAGTTCAATTTTGAGTTGAATTTGGAGTTACAGTGGAGTTAACTTGACTAGCATGTGGAATTCTTTCCTATTTTTGGAGCTTCTTGTCTTTTCTCTCTCTTATTATTTTCTATATATACATTAATTTTTGAATTATTATGGGGATATTATGTTTTTATATTACATAAAATCTAACAAAATTTTGTAGCATCACCTTTGAAGAAATAGAGAGCTGATTTTTTCTCTATTCTCAAGCTTTCATGAAATGTGTGGTTATTATTCATTGATAGAACTTAGTGAATTACTATATTTCCTAATTTTATGTCCAAATAATTCACATTTATGTAGGAAATGATAAATATTTCTAGTCATATAGAGTGTCTAAGTCTATTTTATACCTAGTCTAGAAGTGAATTCAACCATTATTCATTCCCTCCTAGTTAGTGTGAGTGTTTGCCACGACCTCTATGGGAAATATTCATGAAAGAGTAATTGTATGAGAATAAAGTGAATGTGTGTAAGTTATTTGGATTATAAAGTGTGTTAGGTATTTTCATAATTGACCCCAAAATTTGTGAATCACCCTAACTTTTAGTTTTCATTTCCATTTTTAGCTTTAACATTATTCCTTTTACCTTTTTCTTAGTTAAGAAAGCACACAATTAGATAGTTTTGATAGAAGTAGGTGAGTGTACCAAATGGAAATAACCCTACATATATATATTCTATAAAATTATAAGGTACCACATCTTGGATATTTTATATTATATTAATATAAGTGAGATAGGAATATGTTCTTAGCAAAGGTACACTTCTGAGTGATAATAGTTTTTGGCACACTTGATGGGACATAAATTGAAACTAAAAAAGACATTTGAAGCAGCAAGAAGTATAAATTTCATGCCTAAAGTCATTAAAAATCAACATGTCTATCCTAAATAATTAGGTATTTATTATTTTCAATAATGGGATCCCTCTCAATTTGGCCTAATATGATGGTATTCCAGCCTCAACCCTCCAAAGTCTACCATATTTCACATTTAAAGGTCAAAATACACCCATATAGCATATCAAAAATTTGGACAACATGTGTTCATTACACCATGTTACCCAAGAGAACATTTCCATCTATTTTATTTGTACATCGTTTAAGGGAAAGACATTGTAATGGTATATGAACCTTCCATTGAATTTAACCATTGTTCATTCTTCTCAAGCTAGTGTTGGTGTTTGTCAAAACCTTTGTGTGAAATACTTTTGCAAGAGTCATTATATGAAGAAGAAGTGAATGTGATCAACTTTATTTATATTATAAATTATGTCCAATATAAGCAAAATTGACTTTAATATTAGTGTATCACCCCAATTTTTAATTTTCAATTCTATGTTTAGCTTTAGCATTGCTCCTTTCACCCTTTTCCTAGTCAAGAAAGCATAAAATTAAATAGTTTAGATAAAATTAGGTGAGTGTATAAAAGGTAAACAACCCTTCATCTAAATATTCTCTTAAATTATGAGGTACTACACCTTAGAGATTTTTTATTATATCAAAGGAAGTAAGAGAAGGCACATGTTTTCATCAAGGGTGCACTTTTGAGTGATAATAGTTTTTGACACACCCAATAAAACACATATTGAAGCTAGAAAAAGACATTTTAAACATCAAAAAATATTAGTTTCATGCCTAAAGTCACTATAAATAAACATGGATATCCTAAGGAATTAGGTATTTATTCCTTGGAATGATGGAATCCCTTTTAATTTGTACCAGTATGATGATATTCCATATTTAACCCTCAAAACTCTATCACATTTCATAGGTGAAGATTAAACTACATCCATATAGAATATCAAAGATATGTCCAACTTGTGTTCATTCTATCATATTATCCAAAATAATATTTCCATCCATTTACTTGTTGCATCCTTCAAGATAAAGGCATTTCAATGGTATAGAAACTTTTCCTTGAACTCCAAATCCTCTTGGGATGATTTAGGTAACCCATTCTATAGGTAATTCAAAGATAAATCAGACCATCTATCCCTTTTTAAACATCTCACTAACATCAAGAGAATACCACATGAATTTATTAATGATTTCAATTTTAGATTTTATAAAATATGGAATAGAATACCTCCTATGATAAGGCCATTTCTTGAACATGATTTCCTATACTTTTTGAGATATTTAAATTCTAATATTTTAGTTATGACTTAGTCCATGGGTGCTAAGATAATCCCAAATGCTTATGAGGTTGCCATTCATGTTGAAATAGTCTAATTCAATCTCAAAAACTTAAACCTAGACATCTAATTCTATTTTTTTATAATTACAACATATTTTACCTCTTCAAACTCTAATAGCTCAAATTCTAGCCCCTCAAGGTCAAGTTCAAGCTCCTTATAGTTAATCTAGTGATCATGGTAAATTAAAAGGTATGATGCAATATTTTGATAATAAATTCATTGAGTTGAAGAAGAAAAAATATAAAGCCAATAGGTCTCCATGTCAAGCTCAAGGAGCCATTATACTAGCCAAACCATATGTTGAAATTAATCCTAATGTTCCTTCCTCAACCAAGGTCCTTATTCTAGTAAAATAATAATTTGATACAAGATTCAAGATGCCAACCTTCTAACATAAATGATGTACAAAATCAAGCTTTAGTAGCACAAAATATATAAATTCTTCAAATGATATAAGAGAAATCAATTCATGTACAAGTACAACTAGATGCAATCTTGGTAAATTTTCAAGTTGATGATCATGTGGTAGTAAATAATATTTATGAGCCTAAAAAATCAAATAACTTTGTTGTAGCCATTAAAATATCCAAGAGAAAGGATATATATGAGCCCCAAGAGGTAATCCATTCTTCAAATGTTTCTAATTTAGTTTATAAAAGTACTAATGATTATATTGTTGCCCATTTAGCTCAGAAAAATTAGCATGCTAAAGCAAACAAGCTTTACCAAGGGCCTCAAGTTCAAAAGTAGCAAATAATGAATTATATTATTATTCTACCAAATGGAATATCTTTCCCTCCCACCATCTCCCTTTTTGAAAGAGAACCTATTATATGGAAGTAAAAAGAAGAAAATCCAGGTGAAAAGAAAAATTGATTAAGAGAGGATGGTCAAGAGTTATGTTGGTCAAATGAGCTTCAATTTGACATATAAGGAGTTCATTTTGTAACCCTTAAAGAGAAATTAAAAAATCAAATTGAAGTAGTAAGTGAACCTATATAAGCCTATCATGAAAATGTTCTATAAAAATGATAATAGACAGTGAGATTTTAGTAGTAGTTTCATAAGGTAATAGTCTTAGACATGAGCTAAATAAAGATACAAAATAAGATGTAGTTAATCATAGTGAAAATAAATAATATATAAGTGAGGATAAAGAATCTTTTTGATGAATTATGGAAGTAGTACTTAGGGTTGATTCAAGATTTAGAGAATATTTGTAGGTTTACATCTCCTTGTAAAGACATTGATAAAGTGGTTGTGAAGGTAAATCAGAATATGGTTACATTAAAGATATTTATTCATGTGAAATACTAACATTAGGTGATTATTGAACCACATGATGAGTTTGTTTATATTGGAGATATGCTTTCTTCATTTGATTCACTTGAAGATAAGCCAAAGAGGTTGATAATAAGGAAAAGAGTTGAGCCAACTAGAATGGCACTCACATAACATCTTGTTATTCATCTTCATCAACCACATGGAAATTAACTAAGATGTTTTTTTTAATCTAGGTGGATCTTTATTATTGTACATGTTGATATTATCCTTAGTTTTTAATTCCTCTAAGTGTTATTTTGCACATCTTTCAGTTGATAGTTGTTCTAGTTCTCAATTTAATAAGTGCTTATGAAAAAGTGTTTTAATTGATTAAGGAAGACACTTTAAGTTTAATCTTTGGTTATGTTTCATGAATCCATAACCCAATGTATATAGATACTGGTCCTGAGTGTTTAGTAGGCAAATATCCTAGCAAAGTCACCAAGAATTATGATAATTTCGCCACTATTGGTCAAAGTTACTTATGTGCAAATTTAAAGAAGACACAATTCATGGATTAAAGGTTAAAAAATGTCTTAAAAACATCATAAAACATTTATCAAGACAAAATAATTCTCAGGATCAACTCATAATTCTAAATCTTGATAGAGGTTTCTTTTATTTCTCTAATTAGCTATTCTACAAACTAGTGAAAGAAATTTTCAAATACTCAATAAATGAAGGTGAAGAGGAGTTGGATAAAATGGTATTATGGGTAGTTTGGGACCCATATTACCTAAATATTAAATTAATTTATTTTAGGTTACAATGACTTAACTTTATGAACAATTGTCATAAAACCCTTAAACCCTCATTTGCTCAGTTTTAAGTAGTATGTTTGCATTTTTGAGTTATTTGAAGAAAAATAAAGGTGATGTTCAATATAATTTGGAATATAATACCTTTATAAATATTAATAAATTAAAATTTCATGAAAAACTAAGGATAAATGCAAAGGATCAAGCATCACGGTTTTAAGCAAGTAAGAGAGATAGTAAAAAAAGTCAAGTTTTATGTGGTTTAAGTGATTTTTATAGAACATAAATTTATTGTAATGATATTAAGGGTTATTTAAGGTCATAAAAATTAATTATGTATTTATTCATTATAAAAATAAATAAAATGGTAAAACACGTATCTACTAGCATTTAGAAATGAAATTAGACAAGCTAGCCAACACCAAAAAATGCATATTTTGTGTTTTTTAAAATGAAAACTCTTGAAATTTTACATGGGGGTATATTTTTATGTAAATTAATGTTTAATTTTTTTCAAAAAGTTCTTAATATATTTTATTATAGATAAAATGTCAATATACAGGTCTGATCATGAGGGTAATGAAGGTTTCTTCACTTTTTTGCTCATAAATGGAGTTGGAAATGAGTTTTTCAAGTCCCTCCAATGAGAAAATTGGTTTTAGAATGTGAATAATTAATTTTAAGGTATAATTAAATAATTATTCAATGAAAACCAATTAAAAATAGGATCAAATCATTGGAAAGCAACTCCAGGTTATCCTTAGGGCAACAAGTAGGCACTTTTTTATGAATTTTTCTTTGGGAGTTTGGTGAAGAGTTTTGGATATTTTCAAAAATTTATAGGTCTGATCAATTGATAAATATAAAAAAATCATATTAAGAGTATTTTTTCAGGTATGGAACTCATTTTAAGCCTCCTAATCCAAATTATGATTTTTTGAGAACACGAGAGCATATGAGAGCATAAAATGGTGTTTTTTGGAGTTGTACATGGAGTTTAGAGATGAAATTTTATTTTAATTTATGTGAAACCATGGTTATTATTTTAAAATAATATTTTTTTTTCTTATATATTCTAATTATTAATATCATTCAAGTTTTTGGCTCTCATAGTACATTTTAGAAGCTTGCCAAAGTTGCACAAGATAGGCATATGGAAGAACTAGTTTAGAAATCTATTTTGGTCATAATAAAGTCCATAATTATCAATAATATTAATTTTATAATTAAAAATACACATTATTCCATCTCTCTAACTTGGGCACCCAATTTTGAGCTAATTTTAGCAACTACAAGCCAACTTCAAAGAGCCTTCAATTAGCCCTAAAAAGTGGAGTTCCAAAACATGCAAAGTTGGATAAGTGGAGTTAAGGTATTGATAAAATTTAGAGATATAATTTTAGGAAATATATCACTATATAACATACACATGCATCCCACTTCTACTATGCCCACTTTTGGGCTATTTTTAGAAGATACATGAGGCCAAACATGAATCCAAGTTGCATATAAGATAACTCAAGTTGAACTTCAGGTGTGAAGTTAAGATAAGTCCAGGTAATGCAAGATGAAAGTGAAGGTAAATAAATTATAAATTTAAGATGAATGAAATAACAATATGAGATAAATTAAATATCAAAAATCGTTAACTAAATTAGATCAAAAGTCGCATGCAAGATCACAAGGAGTTAACTTAGGATTCAAGATGCATGAATAGCCCTTTGACTTGTCAACTCTCCCTCTCTCCCATATCACTCAATTTTAAAAGAAATAATTTTTAAAATATAATATATTAAATTTGAATTTTGTGTAATTAAAATTTGAGTTCAATTTTGAGTTGAAGTTCATGTTATAGTGGAGTTAACTTGACTAGCATGTGGAAATCTTTCCTATTTTGGAGCTTCTTATCTTCTCTCTCTCTCTTATTAGTTTTTATATGTACATTAATTTTTGAAGGATTATGGGTAGATTACGATTTTATATTATATAAACTCTACCAAAATGTTTTACTACATCACCTTTAAAGAAAAAAATAGATGTTTTTTCCTCCATTCTCAAGCTTTCATGAAGTGTGTGTTTATTATTCATTGATAAAACTTAGTGAATTACTATCTTTCCTAAGTTTATGTATAAATCCTTCACCTTTATGTATACAATGATAAATATTTTAGGTCATATAGAGTTTCTAAGTCATGTTTCTATCTAATCTAGAAGTGAATTCAACCACTATTCATTCCTTCCTAGCTAGTGTGAGTGTTTGCCAATATCTTTATGTGAAATAATAATGCAAGAGTCATTGTATAAGAATGAATTGAATGTGTGTAAGTTATTTGAATTATAAATTATGTTAGGTATCTACATAATTTACCCTAACATTGGTGCATCACCTCAAATTTTAGTTTTCATTTCCATTTTTAGCTTTAACATTGCTCCTTCTACCTTTTTTCTAGTCAAGAAAGCACATAATTAGATAGTTTATATAGAATTATGTGAGTGAACCAAAGATAAACAACCATTAATATAGAGATTATATACAATTATAAGGTCCCACACCTTGGACAGTTTCCATTGTATCAAAGAAAGTGAGAAAAATCACATGTTCTTAGCAAGGGTGCACTTATGAGTGATAACAATAACTCAAAAAGAATATAAATTTATAAAAGGATAATAAAGGGGGAGAAGACTAGGTTTAGAAATTTTTTACTTATGGAAGTCCTTGTATCACAATTAAATATCATGAAATACTACACCTTGTGTATGTACATATTTCCCCTTTAGGGAGATGCCTCACCATGAGATCACAAGGTTATTTTTACTAAGTAGTGGCACACTATACTTAAAAGGAAGGTTAGGAAACTTACCTTAAATACATGTGTGGCATAACAAACCCAACTAATATGCCTTCATGACTTGCAAGTAATAAATGGGAATCAAGTTCAATTTTATAATAAAATTAGAAATTATGCTAACTGATCATAAATAGAAATTCATTACTTATCATTTGTTTAGATTTGAAAATGCTACTTGAACCATCTCATTGAGGGACTCAACCTATTGTTGTGTGAGGAGATGTTAACATACAAGACTAAGGTGAAAAACAACATGTTTTAAAATAAAAATTTAGGAAATAAGTATTATATTTTCTAGCATATGAGATGTTTAATGTTATTTGAAAAATGAATAACTCATGAATTCATCTTAATATGTGAAAAATATATATTTTAAAATAATTTACCAAAAATGGAAGTTTTTTCAACACAAAATGGCTAGAAACTAAACCATAAATTTAAAAACTTACCAAATTTGAAAATTATTTGTGCATTGTAAATTTATGAAATTTGAGAAATGAGATCATTTTGGTGGAATTGTGTGAGAGTGTAGTCAAATTAAAGAGTGAAGAATGGATGGTAGGAGTATTAGCTATAATGGGTGGTGTTCAAACACATGGAAGTATATTAATTTGTGTGTTGTATCCTTATGTTTATTTTTTTCTAAATGTATCTCATGGCTGGTAATGTTTGACTTTTGTACATGGGGGGTTTATGGTAGTGTATAGGTGAATATGTGTTTTGATTTCATGAATATTGGTGAATGTTTTGGGTATTTTGGTGATTTTTAGGTGGGAGGGCATAATGGGTAGAACAATCAATATTTATAGGTCAATAGTTATGCTTCTAAATTATTAATTATGTAAACACCATATTAATTATGCAATTATTAGCCATATATAATGGTTATATAATCGCTATGACAATTACATAACCATTTTTCTATACGTATTTACAACTTTAAAATCTATTATGGGGGTTGTGTAACCACCACTTTCATGTAGCAGTAGTTTCACCACAATCTTGTTTAATTTTTTGAAGGTCTTTAAAGGCCAAGTGATTGAGTCATTTTGTTTCCTTTATGTTTTCATAGAGTTTACATCTGATGGAGTATGTATAGGATGAAAGAGTAGCTCTTGATGGTGATAATGCCATTGATTATAGATGCACTTACCTTCTTGGATAAATTTTGTATGCAATAAAAAGTGCAACATGTCTATAAATCAATCCTAGATTAGAGAATATAGAGCATACCTACACTTATGATTATGGATACACCTGTTAAGCAAGAGCATGACCAATATGGGGATCTATTAGACCTGATTATTGGATCAATTATCATAACTTATCATGTTAGGAAGGGTTTCAAATCCTACAATCTAACACAATTTCACAACAACCCTAATGGAGTTCTAAGGTTTAAAACATTCACTCTATTCTAATAACAAGAAAGTAAATCTAATCTAGTCTACACCAAAGATTATGTCACAAAGTGGAGGTTATAAATAATAAAACAAACTAAACTAAATATGTATTAGAAGACATATATTCACATCAGTGTATACTAAATCCTAATGCATGGGATAAGAATACAAATGCATTATTTATCTACAGTATAAATAAAGTTAGGAATACTTACCTTTGAAGATGAACCCATTGAGCCTCAATCTCTCCCTTGGCTAAGGTGCTTCACAATAGATTATTGTGGTATGTAAGGATAACCAAGATAAATCATCTCTAGGTTACATAACCTATCTAAGCATCCAAAATACTTCTCCACAAGTTAAGATCCATATCTCCAAAGAAAGTATGGAACCTTAAGCTTTATTCCTCAATTAGAATGGGCAATAAGTATATGTTCATTCAAACTTATTTACTAATAATTATTATTTTATGAAATGGTGGGAAATGAACTTGTATATATAGGTGGATCTTTCCCTAAATCTTCCTAAGAATGTCAATTGTAGAGGGTCAACCTAGTCAAACTAGTGTATTTTCAGGGACAAATCACTAGGTCTGAGTTAGGTCAACCAAAAGGCTAACAAGCTAAGAAATTGAAAAATACCCCTAAACTGTACTAGATTAACCCAATTGACCCAGTACAACTAAATATCCAAAAGGGTGTTAAGGCAAGAAAAGGAGGAATGAAAAGAAGAAAAAATTGGAATAGGTAAGACTAAAAAAGTAAGCTTAGGGTAAATAATTTTAGGAGATAAGTGTGTAGATAACAAGTGGAAAATGGGACAACAATATTATGAAGCACTAATGGTCTACCCACCCCTTTCCTGGTGCTCCCCTTAAGGCATGCACTTAGAGAGATTAAGACTCAACATGTTCTTTCAAGAAACAAAGTGTCACTCATCAATAAAAGTTTGAAAATATTATGTGTATACATATTCCCCACTTAAAACTCATCACATGTCATGTAAGTGCAACATGGGATGGTAATTTGAGAAAGAACATAGTAACACACAATGCTAATGCTAAG
>JARHVA010002717.1:2135000-2182500 GCA_037957365.1 Torreya grandis | reverse complement strand
CTATAAATAGATCCCACACTTAAACAATAACTTAGACTTCTAATTTACAATAATTAGACTCGTAACTCAAGACCAAAAAAAGCATTTTACATGCAAACACTTGGTTCAATGAACTAATTGTTCATGCAATGAATAATTTTGGAACTACACAGGTAACCAACATCAGTCCCTGTTGCCTAGAGATGACCGACATTAGCCGATAACCTGATGATGTCGGTTACCCTTCTGTTCACCCCTGACCGACGTCAGTCGGCCTAACTGATGCTGATGACTGTGACACTAATCAACTCCTCCATGTCTGCAAATAGTTGAAGCTTTTAGCTCCACAACCTAACAATCTCCCACTTGGAGATAAATAGCTACAATTGTACCTATACCTATACATCATCTAGTTTGTTCCCTTGGCTTTGTATCCCTCTTCAAGATTACTCTTGAAGACCAACCACCATAAATCTTGTGGTGCACCTCCTGTCATCTAAATCACCTGCCACATCTACATCTACAAACCCATGTAGAAAATAACTTGAACCTGTATAACATGTGCACCTGCTGCTGGTCCCTCTAAGAATCCACTAAACTGCCCTCTAGTGCTTCTTTCCCAGATTGGCTCCAAACTTTTTGACAACTCCCACTGCTTGGGAAAACTCAAGTCTAGTACATACCATGCACTTAACCTCATTATGTGAATCACATTATGTGAATCAAGACATTGTTCATAGAACTGTCCAACCATCAACATGCTAACCAATTTCACACAATCATCTAAAGACAAAGTCAACCTATGACCTTCCATGTCCCTAGAACACACTCATGCCAAAGAATCTTGTTGCTCCTAGATTCCTCATGACATACTTCTGAACTAGCTTTACCTTTAGTTTAGTAACTACCTATAAGTGTAACCCTGCAACAAGCACACAATATAGTAATAGGATAATGTAGCTAATATTATCCAACCTAGTAAAGAGAAACACAATGGTTACACTGACATTGACTAAAGCCATGCTTTGTCATCCACCTGTCAAAACCTGTACCACTGTCTTGTAGCTTCCTCAAGACCATATGACCTGGCCTTCTATCTCACATGTCCATTCTCTCTATTCTTCAACTAATAAATCCATTCGTCTCTTAGTGCTTTCTTTTGGCTGGCAACCCTACCAAATCTCCCATTTGGTTTTGCATCATATTCTTGCCATGCTCCCACTATTTCCTAGATACTTCTTACTCTGTAGTGAGCAATGAGTATAAAGAAGAGGAACAATGAATTTGAGGCTTACTTACCCTTTCAATCCTCCATATGGGCATTTGAGACTCCTTGACAGCTTGTTATCTACCCAAAATCTATTACAATGACCAACCTTGGTCACCACATAGTCTACATCTAATCGACATCAGTTCCATGCACCTGTCCTGACTATTGACCCCACCAACATTAGTGTCTACCTATTACCAATGTTGGTCCTCCTGACTGACGTCAGTCTTACTGTCACCGACATCGGTCCTCCTAACCGACATCAGTCTTACCCTACCTAACACCACTGGCTCTAATCTACACATGACCGACATCGACACCTATCTGTTCGATGCCAGTTCCTCCTGACCGATGATGATACCTATGTTTGCCTATGAGTGATGAATTTTTACCCATGAGATTTCTTTGAATCAAATCCCTGTCCAAACTACTCTACTCAGAGTTACTCAGCCTTCTCCACTAATCTCTGTCTACCATCTCCTCCATAAACACCAAGGCTTTCTAGTTCTTAAGTTTGTCAAACACATCTATCTTCCACTTAAGAACATGCATCTCCTTCTTGCTCATGTGACCAAACCTACAAAGCGATGTCTCTACAATAGAAGAAGAATCAGTAATATAAGTAGATAGATAAAGAATACCTACTTTCTTACCACCAGCTAATTCAAGTGCATCCACTGTGAGAGTTCTTGTGCATCTCTCATGACCCGAATTCCCTGAAGTAATTAGCCACAACTTCAAGACTAGGACCTGCATGACCTCCTTCAACACCCATGTGTTGGCTGCCTATAATTTTAGCTTCACTTCCCCTTTGCCAATTCTTTGGCAAGGCTCACCAACCCCTCTACTTGGGGCTACATGGAAAGAGGAAACATAATATATTAACCAAGATTCAACTTTATCCAAGAAACATCCTAGAGCATCTTGTGCAACAACACCTACAACATCTGCTTCTTCAGTTTCTTCATGCCGATCTTTTGCCAACCAACAATATTTCTTTACCTGCTCTTTCTTTCCATAGGACCATAATTGACCATTCATGTTTTTTAATTCTTCTATTCGTAGATTACTTTATTCTACCATTGCTATACTCCCACTCAATCAAAAACCCTTGAGAGTGACCTATAATCAAACACAAAACCCTGCTCCTTACAACCTTAGCTCTGATACCACTTGCTAGTGGTATCAAGCTATGAGCCAACAACCTGGGTTTGATACCAGTTGATGGGGAATCAGGAACAACACATCTGTTCTGATCTCACTTGTTAGGATCTTGATCCTTAGAAAGAGCACAATATGATTACCAAATACAAGCAATTAAACATGTAGAATTAACCAGAAGCAATAAGTAACTAGAATTCACAAATGACACAGAATATGAGAGACAATACACTATCTTGTATTCAATACTCATCTAGAAAGAAAATACAATAAAGAAGATGCCACTTCTTCTTCCACCTCTCAGAGGCTTCCCACACCTCAAGGGCTCCCAGTAATTCTCAATCAAGAGTTCACTCTCCTACCAAAAATGGTTGCAACACACAACTCACACACAAAATTGGTGTTCACCACCAACTAGTCAGTAATAACCCTACCAGTACATAAGTACTCAAAGTACTTCAAGTAGATCTCCCATAAGCTTTCAACAACCTACAACTCAAATGACCTTACTTACACATGTAGATCTTCAAACGTGGCATTGCACACCTACTGACCAAGATCCTACAGCTGGAAGAAATTCTTTTCTTGCCTTAATTACAAGACATGCTAATGGGTCTATAAATAGATCTCACACTTAAACAATAAATTAGACTTCTAATTTATAATAATTAGACTTGTAACTCAAGACCAAAAATAGCCTTTTACATGCAAACACTCAGTTTAGCAAACTAACTCTTTATGCAACGAATAGTTTTGGAATCGCACAGGTGACCGACGTCGATCCCTGTTGCCTGGAGATGACCGATGTCGGTCGATAACCTGCCAATGTTGGTTACCCTTCTATTCACCCCTGACCGATGTCAGTTAGCCTAACCGATGCCGGTGATTGTGACACTCAGCAACTCCTCCATGTCTGCAAATAATTAAAGCTTTTAGCTCCACAACCTAATAATATACATATATATATATATATATATGTATGTATGCATGTATGTATATACATACATACATACATACATACATATGTGTGTGTGTGTGTGTGTGTGTGTGTGTGTGTGTGTGTGTGTGTGTGTGTGTGTGTGTATACATACACACACACACACACACACACACACACACACACACACACACACACACACACACACACACACACACACACACACACACACACACACACACACACACACATGATGGATCATTTTGGCATATTATTGTTGGATGTGTATGTTGTCATTATTGTTTAATTTTTGTTGTTTATTATGGATGAGGATATGGATGCTTAAGATATATTATGTTCTAGCACATGTATTTATCTTTTTTGTATATGCTATAGGAAATATATGAGATGTGGTTTCTTTTCTATCATTATGAAAGACACATGCATGGTTAAAAAAAAAAGGTAAAAAGGACTTGGAAAAATATAATCAATGAAGAAAATGTACTACACACTATTTCAATATGGGAAATGTGTAATAAAAAGAAAGGACTAAGTATAAAGAACTAAGAAATGGCAAAATAAGATGGTAAAGAAGAATTTGTTTTTAAACTAATGTGAAAATTTTTTGCACCAATTTGAGACAAGTAAAATAATACTAATATCACATTGGGAAGTATGACAAACAAATTAATAAAATGAAAGGTATGAAAAAGGGCACAAATGGTAATAATTTTTTTTTAATTAAGTCATTCAATCATACTAAATCCTATTAGGAAGTAGTAAAGAAAAACAAAATCGCAAAAGATTGGTCTTAAATTGATCATATTAATTCAAGATAGAAAGTATGAAGAATTCAAGAAATGGCATAAATCTTACATGCTCTCAAAAAATATGAAGATAAAAAGGCAAAATAAAAATGAAGTAAGCATAGAACATAATAAGTTAAGATGGGAAGCATGTAAAATGATGTATAACTTCATAATAAATTAAATCTTATCTTAAATTTTACACATGTAATATAAAGGGTGACTTGGGTATTAGAAAATTTTGTGAGGAGGGTCGGCTCCTATCCATGGTCTTATATTATAACTCAATAAAGAGAACACCACTGGGGTGGAATAAATAGGAAAAATGGTAATCAAGGATGTGGGTAATAGGAAAAAAAGATGGTAATTTTTTAGGATGGCCAGGTCCTATCCATGATCTTACAAAGCAACTCACAAATGAAATCCCAAGGGGAGTAATCAGTAGACAAAACAATATTTCTCAAGAGGAAATATAAGGGATATAAGGAAGGAAAAAGGGAATGTAAAAATCAAGATTTAGGCATCTTATGAAAATACCTTAGGAGACAAGAGGCATACTAAGGACATGAAAAGACAATAAGTGACTAGTGGTAATCTATGTGTAAAGGAGACTTGTTTGCTATAGACATAAAGCTTCATAGGCAAATAGGCATGCTACTAAGATCAACTCATGAAGGTAGATTGGTATAGGAAAATAAAATGGACCTACCTTCCCATGACATGTTCTTCATTCTTTAGGACCCCTTATAGAGTCATTAGTATACTATAAGGTTTGGGTACTTTCATGAGAAAGTAGGTAGCACTTAAAGATTTTTTTGTTCTCCTCTTCTGATTTACTAGCCTACTGCACCCCAAAAGACCTTAGCTCTACTATAAGGCCAAATATGGAGTTTGAGATTCGAATATAAGAAGGAGATGTGCTTTGAATCATGTCTTTTAGTGTGATTAAACTTTTAAGAATAATTTTACATGTTTGATATCATTACCTTTTGTTTAAATGATTTAAATTTTAACTTTATTTTAAAGGATTTTTAATAGTTATCCTCTATATGGATTTGGAATGAACAATCATGAGAGAAATAGTGATACACATGAATGAGTTGTAGGCTAAGGCTAAAGGAATCTAAGTAACCAAAGATAAATACTAATTAGGACACTTAGCTTTGATAATGAACTAGCATATGATCTCAAGTCTCAATCATGTATATGTTTATTTTGTAGAAAAAGGAAGAAGGGAAAAAGGAAATAAAAATCGGCTGGTAAAAGGAGATAGTAATGAGATACATTATTTGCTAACTAATCACATGGTAAAGGGAGATAATAACCAAGGATAATAGGTTATGTGTAAATCACCATGACAAATTATCTATGAAAAAGAGAGATAAGAAAGAAAAACAATCATAAAGATAAAATCAAGAGAGTTTTGAGAAAAAATCCAAGGGAAGAAGGAAAGGAAAGAAATTATAAATAAAATACAATCATATGAAAAATATAAAAGATAAACAAGATATAATACAAAAAGTAAGAAATCATGATATAAGATAAGTAGAAATTTGATAATGTCAAATGATATAATAGATATAAATAAGATTGGAGCATATGTCCAATCTAATATAAACATGAAAGCACCATTCATGTGCTCATAAATATTGGTAAATATATCCACACATATTATCCAATACATTGGATAAATCTCTATGAATCTGTAATCAAACAACTACTAAGGTTTCATCAATATTCAATGAATAATGGGCAAATACTTCTTTTCTAATCTCCTCAACTAAAAAATTAGGAATGCTCAAAGGATCATGCTGAGGATGAAATTAGGTAGAGGATGGTTAGGAGAATGTGTAGGAGTAGGATCTATGTGAGAAGAATTAATTACTAGTGGAGAAGGATCCATAGGTGAAGGACTCATGGGTGGAAAAGGATCCATAGGTGAGGGAAGGTCCACAAGTGAAAGAATCATAGGTGGAGGCATAAAAATGGTAAAGGGACCACATGAGGGGATGGAACCACTAGAGGTGGATCCATGGGAGAAGAAGGAGGAACCTTCTTATGAGAATGACCTATGGGAGGAGTAGTAGGTCTAGGAATGGCTATAAGGTGATCTTTGAGATGTTGTTATAGGATGTGATAATGATTAGTGTGATGCATTCTATATAGATTCCATAGACAATATACCTCACCATACTTAGGCAAATATTTAGGATGTACCTTTGAGGGATGTATGGATTTATCTGATGATGGGGAATAAGGATGCAAGGTATCAATATATTATCACAAATTATGACAATGGGTGAAATAATGGTTATCTATCCCATGTAAGCAATTAATACACTTATGAGTGGTTATAAGAGAAGCAATCATGTAGAAAAAGTTGGAGAGCACTCATCAGCCCATTTGGTGGGAAGAGGAGCCATCTTAGGTGAAGGAAATAAACCATCACCAAGGGAAGGTGATGATGAGGAAGGAATAGAACCAGGATCCATAAGAGTGATAACATCAGAAGAAGGGGTATGTTTGGCAATAGTAGGATTAGAAATATGATCAACTATAATATAAGTGGGAATAGGCACAACTATATCTGGCTCTACTGAGGGAGAGTTAGGATCTACATAATGTCTAAGGAGAGTTACACTAACCTTAGGGGTAAACCAACTACGAGGGTTGAGGTACCTAGAAAAATGGTAAGGCCTAGTCATAGAATAATCCTTGAGCATAGTACTATGTGGTTCCTAAAAAATTAGAGGTGTAAATTCTATCTATACCCTATGATAAAGGGGAAATATGAGAAAATTAAGAACTACAAGTGAAGGAAAATGATGAGATGCATGAAAAGACTCAAGCAAAGAAGAATGATAATGGATAATCTTGGCATCACGGGCTTATACAAGACCACCTAATAATGAATCATCTAAGGAATAACCATCATCATAATCCAATGTGTGAAGATTAATGACATAGGAATGGATAACCTTGTCATCCAATAAAGCATGGTAAATAGAATGCCTAGTTTTGGTCAAGACAACAAGAATGTCATCGCAAGGAGGCTTATGAAAATGAGGCTTTAAGGAAGTAGGAAGCTATGATATAAGATGAGGTAAGAGATTAGAAGGTTTCATCTTTAAGTTAATTTCATCAAGCTCATCATCATCAAAATATAAAATATTGGGATGAATGTTAACAATAAGCTTAGGATGCCCATTGTAACCACGTTTTGAGTTAATAGGAAAGTTAAGGCATTGAGACTCATGAATTGGAACACTTGGTAAGGGTTCAAGAGTGAGAATATTGAAGACACCATGACCTCAAAATTTTTAAATTTTAGGCATTAGTGTCACCTTGAATCTTGTAAATGGCTCCATTGTGAGGGAATTTAATGCATTGGTAGGTGGAAGAAGATAGCTCTCATGTGGTGAGTCCATGACCTACCAAGCAAGATGTTATAAGAAAGGGGGAAGTTAAAAATCATCACCTTCACATAGACAATGATAGGTGGGATGATAATGGGAAGCCACACACAACTTAGAGGAGGAATTTATATTCTATCATATCCTTTGCATGTGCTACATGTAGATTTAAGATTGTATTTAGAATATCTAAGAGTCTTAATGAAATCAATATAATTGACACAAGTACTAAAACCTTCATCAATCAATGCATGCTTGACTTGGATATTTTTGATTTGGATGCTAATAAGTAAGGGAGGATCATTTCCACAAAGTAGAATCTCATTAAGAATCATAGATGTGATAAGAAAATTTATAAAAAGAGAAGTGTCTATAGTTTCATCAATGTTAATAGACATCTCTTCACATTGATGTAAAATAGTATCTTCAGAACTAGATAAAGCTACCTCCCATCCTACAAGGGGAGGGAAAGGGATATTAATTTCAAATATGTTCTACATGAGATGTTTTATATGATGTGGGGAAGTCCTCATAAGCTCAAGTAATGGAATTTAGGATGGGAGATTAGTGAGATATACAATGGGATCCCACTCATCATATCCCATAAGAAGGTTGTTAGATATATGTGCATAATGGTTAAGGAGGTCCTTGGAAGGAGGAACCAAAGTACATTAGAATTTTTATTGATAAGAAGAAGAAGATTTAGAATAAGGTTATGTTGAGATGAAGAAGTGATTGGTTTAAGTTGATTTTGAGAAGGAGAAGAAGTATTAGTAGAATCATGGTTATCATTAGTATTGGAAGATGATGGAAGAGTGGTAAAAATAGAATGGGATGTGTTATCCAAGGGGGAATAGAAAATTGGATCATCAAAAGTGATAAGGTCTTCTTTCCCTAACTCATTTAAATGAGTTGGAAAAGAATCCTGGATAACACAATATGCCTTATGGGAAGGAGTGTATATAGGTTCAGTATTAATGAAATCCACCACCTTTTGCATATTAGTCATGTTAACCGCATTCTCTTTGTAAGTTAGTTAAACAAGACTTTGTACATTATTGGTGGAAGGGGTAGGCTTGTATTTATTTTCTTCGATAGGTTAATGATTAGGTAAAGGATCTTTATAGATATCCAAATGATAATTTTCTTGATTTAAGGCTCGAGTCTTGTCATTTTATTTATAGTCATTAAAAGTAATCTCATAGGCTTGTTGATGCTTATGGATAATGGAATCATGATCAAAATTAGGTCTAAGAAGAAAATGCATAGATAAATTATGAAGTTGTCTATAGGTATCATGATAATAACCCCAACTAACATGAAATGAATAAAAATTGTTAGGATCATACCAAGATTTCATATGACGAATAGGGTCAAGCTCTCATGGAAGAAGCCTAGGTAGATGCTTAAGAAATTCAGCCAAGTATAGAGGTTTTTGAACATTGATATCATTGGTTGAAGATAAATTAGGATTAGTATATTGTTGAGAAGAAGGAGATAGTTCCAAAGAAGGGTTAAGAATGACAAATTAAACATTGTGAATGGTATCATAAGAATTGGTAACACCATCATTGGTAATATTGTGGTTTTTATTCTTAAATAATAGACAAGGACCCACAAAAGTTTGGGGTAGATCAAATTTATGCATTAGGAAATCTTGTATTTTATCTTGGTCAATATCTTCCTCGAAAGTTCATGGAGAGAGAGTGTAGACTCAAGATTTAAGTTTAGGAAAGAAAGCATTTGGAAAGAGATGAAAAAGATTTTCATCTACCATGTTATGTTCAAAATTGTTTGACAAAGTTTTCCCTCTCTTGACAAAGGCTTGTGAAATTTCATTATTATGTTATTTTTAATTAATTAAATGGGCCAAAGTGTTCTCAAGAAGATCATCATTTTGGAATTATTGAACTAAAGCATTTACTAAGTCCTCCAAACTAGAAATGGAATGAGCTCTAAGTTGATTGTACCAATCCAAGGGATCACCTATGATGGTTTTACCTAGGATCTTAGTAGTTACAAAGGTGTTTAATTTGATCCAATCCTTGTAAATATTTCCAAATGTTTTGAGGTGAAGGGTAGGATTAGTTGACCCATTATACGAAATTGTAGGTGTTATACCTCTTATATCAATGTTGTCAATTTGAGTAGTGAGAGGTTTATTTTGTAGATGCTTGATGGTTTTGCTAATTAAAGGAGGTTAAGGAATGAAATTGTCTTGAGAATATCAAAGTGGAGGGGGAACATTTTGGTTATGTGTGCCCCGAGCCATTGGTTATGGATGAGATTGAAGATTAAGAAGATGGTTTTGCATTCTCATCATTTGATTTGTGTTATGAGCTTGAAAGGTATTCATTTGATTGAGTGTTTGTAATAAAATTTGGAGTGTATTATTTACATTAGAAGCATTATAATTGGTATTTATGTTGGTATTAGTGGCTTGGGTACCACTATCAGTGTTGATATGAGTTTGAGAAAAATTGTGAGATTTTGAAGCACTAGAGGGAAAATTTACTTGTGAAGCAAAAGATGGAATAGTGAATGGTTTAGGAGAAAAAGAACTATAAGTATGATTTCCTTGGGTAGAAATCAATAAAATAGTATAAGGACTAAGGATAGTGGATCTTATGAGAGGCTGACTAGATGTAGAACCTACTATGTTAGTTGAAATACTAAGCATGGAGGTAGAATAGGTTAGAGAAGAAGATGTTATGGCATAAGGAGTCAAAATTTAAATAAGAGGTTGAGAACCAAAGAATGTGGTACCACCGAACCCATTGAGAATGTATGAGTAGGTGAATGAGGCTCTTAAATTTGGCCACTAATCATGAGGTTATAAATGGTAGAAGGATCCTTTCCTTTATGTTGAGAAAATTTAGAAATAAAGAAAAGCATTTTGGGATTATACACTAACTTAAGTTGGTATTTTAATCATAAAAGAGGATTAATCTATGAAGAGGTATGAGGAGGGGTCCCATAATTCATTATGTGAGTAGTAATATGGACATTACTAACATCCAAAAGAAGATCCCTACTCTATTTATGAGAGACCCTATTAGGATTGGTAAAGATCATCATGTCTATTAACTATAAATTAGTGTCATTATCTAAAAAAAATTATAGGATGAAGGGAAAATACAAGAGATGAGAAATCAAAGGATGAAGAGGTGACTGAAACTATACATGGTCGACTGGGTCGATCCAAGATAGAAATAGGGACTTTAAAATTGTACAAGGTTGACTGGGTCAATCAAGTATAGTGTATAAAAGGTAGAAAAGCTACTGGGTTGACTGGGTCAATCTATTACAATAGATAGGGAATTTAAGAAGACTAAAAATAGATTGTAGAATGAAATAAGATAACTTTTCAAGTAATGAAAAGTAATAAATATTATAAGGAAATATATAATCAAGTAGATTAACGCTAGCCAATCCAATTGAACCACACAAAGCAAAATATTGCACTAACACTAGCTAATGCAAGCTTTTGCAAACATAATTGAATAAAGAGAAATCAAACAACTTTAAAATTAAATATAACTAATTGGTCAACCTAAATGTTTATTAAATTATTAAGATATGATTTTAAACGTGATTAGAAGTTGGCTATAAGCAAGGTACTAGATAGAAATATAAGGATGGTTTTAGGTAGTTTAGTTTGAAATGGAATATAATTGTAATGATACAAGCTTAGTATAAGGGCCTACCACCTCACTTCACACATCATAATAATAAGGGTATCAGGTGCTTATCTAGAATATACCATTAACCATGCTTTATACTTGACCAGAGCATCAAGTTGACTTCCCCCTTGGTGATGAAATCCAAGTAGGTTGGCCTAGGGTAGACAAAATGTTAAAGTGTTTTTTTATGTTTTTTTGTGATTTGGTCATGTGTGCTTAAAATATAAATAGTGAAACTAAGTGATTAATTAAAATTCCCCTAGTTAGACTATGTGAACTATTCTAAGCATACAAACAACAAGAAAATAAATGTGTGGGATAATTACTAGTAGATATGAGGTTAATTCTAACTTGAAACAAGTTATGGTGTTGACACTATATACACAAAATATAGAATAGGGTCGATAGGGTCAAACCTATATTATAGAAGAAAGGTATGAAAATGAACTGGGTTGGTAGTGTCAATCCAATTATTTTAGACATCACACAAAACATAGAATTGGGTTTGAAATGTATATCTAGTTGATTGTGTAAAGGTAGTTTTGAAGACTAAAAAATATGAAAGTAAAGATAGAAAATAAATAAATAGAGAGGTAGAAAGGAACCTTGTTATAACAGAGATTTAATGAAAGAATATTACTGATGAATAAACTTGAAGTATGCTTGAGAAACCTACAAACTAGGTCGATCAGATCAATCAAGCTACACAAGAACATGCTGAAAAGTGTTGAAACTATAAGGGGTCAACTAAGTCAACCTAGTAGGCTGAACTAGGTGTTTGAAAGGTTGAAAACCTATCCTAGGTTGACTGGGTCAATCTAGTTGCCTATTTTTAAAAACCTATGCATAGATAAAAATAGTTGGGTCAATAAAATCAATCCAGTATGTCAAAATATATGATCAAAAGAATGACTAAAAGAGTGAATAAGAGTGAAATAAATATTTCAAGGTTAGTTTTACATAATTTTCACTAGAATGTATGTAATTGGAAATGCATCATGTCTATAAATCAGTCCTATCTTGGAGAAGATAATAAAGCATACCTACACTTTTGATTGGGGATACACTTGTTAAGTAGGAGTATGAACAATATGGGGATCTGCTAGACTTGATTAGGTGATCATTTGTTGCAACACATCATGTTAGGAAGGGTTCCAAAGCCTATAGTCTAACATAATAAAAAAACAACCCTAATGGATTCCTAAGATTTAAAACATTCACTTTATTCTAATAACAAGAAAGTAAATCTAATGTAGTGCACACCAAAGCTTATGGCACAAAGGTGGGGTCAGAAACAACTAAAAAAACTAAAATAAACATGTATTAGAAGACATATACTCATGTCAATGTATATAGAATCCTAATACATGGGAGAAGAATATAAATGCATTATCTATCTAATCTTATAAAGGAGAAACAAAGTTAGGAATACCTACCTTTGAAGATAAACCCACTGAGCCTCAATATCTCCCTTAGCTAAGGTAATTTTCAAGAGATTCTTGTGGTAAGGATAACCAAGATAAATCAGCTCTAGGCTACACAACCTATCTAAACATCCAAAAGACTTCTCCACAAGACAAGATCTATATCTATAAAGAAAGTATGGAACCCTAAGCTTTATTCCTCATGTATAATGGTCAATAAGTAGATATTCATTCACACTTATTTTCTAATAATTATTCTCTTATGAAATGGTGGGAAATGAACTTGTATATATAGGTGGATCTTGCCCTAAATCCTTCTAAGAATGTTAGTTGTACAGGGTTGACCCAGTTGATGTAGTGTGTTTTTAGGGACAAATCACTAGGTCTATGCTAGGTCAATTGAAAGGATAACAAGCTAAGAAAGTGAAAAATAACCCTAAAATATAATGGGTCAACCTAGTTGACCCAGTATAGCTAACTATCAAAAAGGGTGTTAAGGAAAGAAAAGGAGGAATGGAAAGAGGAAAAGACTAGAATAGGTAAGACTAAGAATAATAAGCTTAGGGTAAATGGTTTTAGGAGACAAATTTGTAGATAACAAGTGGAAAAATGGAAAAAAATCTTACAAAGCATCGATGGTCTACCCACCCCTTACTTGATGCACACCTTAAGTCATGCACTCATAGAGATTGAGACTTGACAGGTTGTTAAAAGATACAAAGTGTCAGTAATCAATAAAAGTTTTAAAATATTATGTGTATACAAAGTGGATATACTATATATTTCATAAGTGGGGATTATTTCCCCAATAAGTAGGATATTATGTGAACTATTAACCTATTAGGACATGAACCAAAACCCTTTATGATTTCCTCAAGTTCCTTAGGAGTGGATGATCACTCTAATGGATGTATATAAGATTATTGGGCTACCATATACAAGAAAGGCAGTGACATTAAAAGAGGCTACCGAAAGAGCTAAGGCCTAGGGATGGGAAGAGTGTTTTGGAGAATAGAATGTACATTATATGTGTTCTAATCATGGAGTAATATTGGTGGGGGTAGATCAGCCTATGATCCTGAATCTTTAGAAGGCTATTATTTGGATCTTTTCCTCATGGCTAGTGGGATACAAGGGGATGAATAATCTCTTGTATAACTAGGATCTCATAGTGAGGAACATAGAGTAGTAGAGTAGGATATTTTCTTGGGAAATTATGTGTTATTTAGGATGCATAAAGACCTATATAGGGTATCTCATCTAGGTTCTATGTCCATCTACTAACCTACACTCATCATGTGTTATGTGTATGAACACAACACCCTTGGAGTGTAATATGTTCATATAAATAACATGTTATGTGTATAAACATATGACACCCTAGGAGTGTAATGTATTCATACAAAGAATGTGTTATGTGTATGAACACATGACACCCTAGGGGTTTGGATATTGGGGAAGAGGGGGCCATTAAGGCCTCTAGGTGGATGGGTATGTCACCCCTCAAGGATCCAATTTAGGTAATGGGCACATTAATGGTAGTACATCTGATTATGATTCTATAATAAGGGATATATGGTTAGTGGGTCAATGAGGCTATTAAATTACTAATTTTTAGAGTTCATGTCATGTGTATGATTGACATGGTTAGGTTGAGTCACACCTTATTGATAGGGTGCCTTAGAAGTTTATGATATAATATGTATCAAACCTATCCATTCTTTAGGTATTATACAAAGTGGGGTGGGAGGTTAGAGATGTATAGATCAGGATATTAAGGTGGCATCCATTGACACTTGGAAGTAATATCACTGTGGTGGCCATTAAATGATGGTTAAAAGGATGATAATAGGTTGGCAAACACCCTATAGTATGAGGAGGGGACATGGTATAGGATATAACAAATATAGGATAGGTGGCATAAGGAGTGATTAGTGGTGGTATGAAAGAGTATCTACAACAATAATTTTAGTAGTAGAAACCACATTAGATATGAAAATAATCACCATAACTAGATCCAAAATAATAGTACTAGAGAACAAAATCTAAAATAAATGGGGCATAGAAGGAGTAGTAGAGGGAAGATAGGACCATGTTGAAGATGAGCCTATAGTTGAAGATGAGGAGGATGTGATGAGTTTTGATGATGACTCATACCCTGATAGGCAAGAGGGAGATCCAAGTGAGTTAATGAATTATTTTTTTGAGCTTCTTTACATCATTTCAATTTTTTTTCTATTTTATCAATTTGTACTTATTTGTTCAATTGGATATCTAATTTATGTCTATATATGCATGTGTTTAAATATTCATCCATAAAGTAGAGGCAACTGATTAGGGAATCTTTGGTGATTTTTTTCCACGTGGGCATTGGGATAAATAGGGAACAACTCTTCATTAATCTAGGCCTTCCTACTAGTATGGGTAGACACACTAATGTGTTCACCCCTTCATATCATAGAGTTCATGGGATTATTAGATAGAGGGTAATTAGTGTTGGCCTATTCGCTAAGGTGGTAGGGTTAGTGTTTATGATGAAGACTCATAGTGACCTTTTTTAGCGAGAGGCAAACAAGCCTCATCAAATAAACAAATGGTGGGATGGGAAGATTCCTAGGAAAGGATGAGTCACAAGACTTATAGGATAAGGATCCATATTCCTTTCCACTTTGCATATGGATCTTATTAGAGTATGATATATAGGAATTTTTCATCAAGAGGTGCCCATGAATAGGGTTGATCATGGTTTAGTATAAGATTAATCTATATTTTTTAATTTTTGATTTGTGATTTTTGAGAAACATTTATCCTCCTGATGAGGAGGTGTTTTTACTAAAACATAAATGTATATGAAACACTTTATAGATATAGATATTTTACCTAATTTTGGTTTTAATATTGTCTAGTATCTTGTTTTATTTCTTGTAATGAATGATTTTTAATTTATGCATCATAGATGGATAGGAATGTGATGAATTAATGTGGTAAAATTTTATGGATATGCTTATATTTTTTAATGTGATTAAAAAATGTATGTGTTATAGCTTAAATTTGAACCCTTTGAGAGGATGTTATAGCTTAAAACATATATGTATATGAAACACTTTATAGATATAGATATTTGACCTAATTTTGGTTTTAATATTGTCTAGTATCTTGTTTTATTTCTTGTAGTGAATGATTTTTAATTTGTGCATCATAGATGGATAGGAATGTGATGAATTAATGTGGTAAAATTTTATGGATATGCTTATATTTTTTAATGTGATTAAAAACTGTATGTGTTATAGCTTAAATTTGAACCCTTTGAGAGGATGTTTCAAGTCCTCTCATCTAATCTACACATGGGAACAATACTATGTTGTGGGTGACCTAAAGAATGGATTGAAGAATTAGATAAGGGATAGCTCCCTTGATGCATAACTCATGAAAAATAAATAATCTACTAACCTATAATGAAAAGAGAGAAGAAAACTATGAAATAAGGAGGTGATACACCAAATTTCATGACCACTACCACTGATTTGCATGTGCATTATGACCTATAGGACTATAAGAATATACACTTTTCATAAGATGAACCTATTATGTCAATGATTTATAGAGAGGTAAGGTAATATGAGATTAGGAGGGAAGATACTTGACACTTTTAACTAACATGAAACCCTTGATGGCACTCTCTACAACCCACAATAGAGAATCATACTGCATGAGGGTAAGAAGAATAAGATAACAAACCAAGGTGAGTTAAGTATACACTTGATTAAACTAACCATTTAGAGATCCACATTGTCTACAACCATAGAAGGAAGTAAAACATAGTAATTTATTGATCAAAAGCATATAATAGAGAATAAATTTACCATACTCCTGGTGGAAGGAACTTTTCAATTCTTTCAAAGCCCACCTTATAGAAGAAAATGTGAGGGAGAGGGAAGGTAGACATTATAGAAGCAATGATGGTTGTCAATGAACTCATAAAACTAGTTATAAATAAGAAAACCTATAAATAAGACATCTTGAGAGCTCTCCACAACATGTGTGTACTTAGTTTGATGATGATCTTCACAAGGTGGTGTGAGAGTTTATTGTTTGAGGAATTATAATCCATATCTTGAAAGGGGAAGTTACAAATTGAAGTCTTGACACATAACATTTTGGTTTCCTTAGAAACTTCCCATGTTATTCTTACTCTTCCATGCTTCTCCTATCTTGGTAAAAGTATAACTTAATCTTAGAAATCTCCTTAGACTGACCTTACTCATCAAAACCTATAACCATAATTCATCTCTTATAAGGTAAGTTGTATAATATTATTTATTAGTTAACATTTGATCTTAGGCTTTGTAAGTTGCTATAATAACTTATCCAGTCCATGCACATCTTTTAGAAGGTTACTCAAATTCTACCCACACTCAAAGATCTCCTGTAATGGGTATTTATAGCTTACTTGACAACAATATGACAAGAGGCATTCATGCCATAAAATCTTCAAATAGTCTTAGGGATAATAAAAATTTATTGTATTTATTTTATACCCTAAAAAACTTTCCATAAATGACATTGGATTCATATAAATATTTTTTGAAGTTTGTTTATCCTCAGTGGCCATTAAACATGTTTGTAATTCTACCTTCTTGATGCAAGAATAACCAGATATTCATTTAGGCCTAGTTAATAGCTTGCACCCTAGGCTATCACTATGAAGACTTCTTAAATGATTTGTGAAGGACCCTAACACCTCTATTTTGTCTTAGGGACTTTTTAAAATAGTTAGGAAGGATTTGTTCATTTAAAACCCTGTATGTGGCCCTAAAAATGTATTTTGTAGACTATTTTCCTTGAAGTTTATCTATACACATGCCAAAAGAAGATATAAAAGGTGATTATGAGACCTATAGACATCACCTACGAGGTTTTGAGGCATTTAAAGTTCATTATAACCATGTGGAATACCATTTACACTCATTAAATTCATTGAAGGGTATGTGGTAATTTTGAGGTCTTATGCTTCTTAAGGATTATTCATAAAGAAGAAATCCTTATAAGATGGTTAAATGCCAAAAAATTGAATTATAAGGACCACTTAAAAATTACAAAAATTTATTCTACCCCATGTATAAGGTCAACATTCAAAGTGGAAATTTAAAACACCCTTCTTGAGCTTACAGGCTAATTAGCATACCCGAGGTAGGCTTCCGATCATAAAAGTCACCAAAATTTATCTTTTTCCTACTCATAATAAAAGTAATGATGTCTATAACAAATTTTAAATAAATTATAGATGTATATTTATAATATTAATCCTTCATCTTTCCTAAATATTTACAAACTTGACTATAGGGATTTAGGAGGTTTCAAGCCTCTTAAACCCTTTTTGCACTTTTCTTGCAATTTATTCACCTTGAGGCCTATGAGAGAACTTGTGATACCATTGGGGAATTTTAAAAATGTTTAATAACCCCTCCATATATTATAAACACTTAAAATCATCATGGAGGCCTCATTTAGACCCTTTTATAGGACTACACAGTCAATTTACAAGAAGTTTAAGATAGTTGTAGGTGGTAATTTAGTTATGGGAGCTCAATAAATAATAGAGAATTAATTGTAGAGAATGTTTAAGCTCTTTTAAACCTAGGAAGAGGTCTCCTTTGATCTAATAATATATCCTAATACATCATCTCATGAAGAGAGTGATAAAACTTCCATTATAAGCTTGGAACCTGACACAGTCCCATGGAAACCTATAAATATCACACTTCATACCTTATAAACATCTAAGAAGACTTAATAATTACCATTTAGGGTTCCATTAAGGAGTGAGTATGGATTTATATACTACCAATGATTTGCATATGAGTTTTACTTCCCATTGGATCACAAAATCCTTGGATTAACCTATAATTTGATGTAGTCTACCTTGTCATGCATGTTTAGCCTCTCTTTTTTTCCATTTCAACATTTTTAACTTTTTGAAGAGGTTTGGGTAGTATTTTAGATGTTTTTTTATTACAAGGAATTTAATTACAATCTTTTCCAAGCCTGATACGACTTCAACACCTTCAAAACTTGATTGTCACATCCCAAAACATTGAAAAGAGTATATCTCAAGCTAATATGTGTGTATTTTAGTTTATAGACTTAGAATGATATTTTAAAGGTACTTGGATGTACTTATCTCACTATTCAATCACCAACTAGTCCTCGTTAGTTTTAAGATGTACTTTTAAGGAAAAGGCTGAGCTTATGAGATTTTGTAAGGGGTTTAGACCTCTTATCTCTTTAGCATATGTTAATAAAGCATAGCCCTCACAACCTTGAACTAATGCATGTAATTTTAAAATCATAAGGGATTATATCAACCCCTAGGATAATTTAGTGCAACTCGCTTTCATGTTTATGAAACAATGCTAAGAAATTGGATCTCTCAAGTTTGTAAAGGACTCAAGGAAGAACCTAAGAGGTTTTTTTCTTCTTTTATCCCCTTTAGAAATTTATTAGGAATGATTTTATCATGAAAGAGATTGAATAAGGTTTTATTTATGCTCTCCTTTTTTCATCAAACCTTTGTGTACTCTCACCTTGTCTCTTCAAACCATGACTAGATCATGAACTCACTACCTACCTAAAAAGATACATGATATAAAATCTTATATGAAGTCAATGGAGTCCCTATTGGCCTGATAGATATGTTGTAACATTAAAAAAAACTCTTTTGCCTATATTTCCTAACAATATATGATATATTTGGGCATTAGACAATGGGAAAGTCAACTTTAAATGAGAGAAAATGTTAGAAAAAGAGTTATGTCTTCTCTTAACTTAGTGTAAAAGTAGAGTGAGGTACATTAGTATCCTTAAAAAATGTTAAGTGTCTTAAAAACCTTCTTTTTCCCTTCACCTACTTAGAATTGACTCATCATATTTGACATTCTCTTATGAGGTCACTTCTAATTTTAAGTAATCAATATACCAAAAATAAGAGAAACCTTAACCTTCACAAGTTTATCTTAAATTATATAAAATACTTGAAAATAATGGTATTACCTTAGAAAGTCTTGCTTTAAACTTCCTCATATAGCATGAAGTTCTATATACCTTGAGGTATCATCACATTACTCTTGTCTTCATTATGGATTAGTCATGACTTGGTATTTTTAGAGTTACCTTAATCTCCCAAAACTTACCTTAATCTTCAAATAATCTATTAAAAAATACCTTTTTAGACCTCATCAAGGATCAAAATATGGAGATTGGATAATCAATTGAGTGTCATGACTTCACCTTATGACAAAACCTTTAAATAACCTTGAACCTCATCTCAAGAACCTATCACATGATAGCCTATGCCATCAATATGAGGACTCTAAAAAGGTTAAAAGGCATGATAATTTTTTTTTGAAATGTACAAACCCATGGTGACTGATTGTGGTTAACATTTTTTTCAACTTCCTAGGATTGCATGCTTGATATACATCTAGACTAGTAGCCTTATTACATCTATTGGGTTATGGGTTTACTTATCAAGGAGATGTTTAGATTAAACTAAAATTGAAAAAACTTGACAAACTCTGAAATAACATGAACACAACTAAGAGATATCCTAAACACATGACACAAAGCAAAGGAGAACACACATAACAAAGAAACTAAACCAAACAAGATAACACACTATGTTATAAGCCCTTAGGGAAGAGAAAACACAAAAAACTACTGTGTATAACTAACCTTCAAGGTTTGATCTACCTATATAAAAAGGGAAATTTTTGAGATATTCTCCATGTAATGGAAAAGGAGGGAGAAAATGGTACTTTTAGGACACCATGATTGTGGGATAAACAAGGGTAAATATGCCTCTAATGAAAACAAATTTCTCTTATGACTCCTTATTTTTTCCACACTACTTTCCAACCTTGAGGAAGCTTTCCAAAATGATCATATGTGGATTTAGAGGAACAAATGGATACTCATTCAATAATGATCCATCCAAACATTTCCCTTGAGATTCTATGACATTTTGGGGGATGTTATCTACCACTACAAGTTTCTCAAGTTCATCAAGAGGCCTGAAGGACTATTGCTCTTGGTCATTCATGACCTCTTGGAGATTACTAAATAACTGGGAAACTATTGAAACCTCCTTATAAGTTCCTTAATGTATGTCCTAATCAAAAATATCCTAAATATGTTTTTTTAATGTTGATGACAACCCCACCAATGTCTGTATTAGTATCAACAAGCACTTACTGCTGATTAAGAATCATCACAACCTCGCTTGAGGTCTCATCTTTATTCTCATAAGCTTTAGGTTTGTTGAGGTATTCAATTTCCTTAAAAATTTCCCAATTTGACTACTAAATGTCATATTGAACTTATTTATGTTGAATTGATAAGTCATATTTTATATGATAGTCATCGTAAGGAACTATCTATACCACCTTTATAATTTATATCATGTGAGCTTGACCTTCATGATGGTTACCTATAATATTATCAAATATTACTAAAACTTTATTCTAATCTTCAAATATGGTGGGATTTTATATGATGTCAACTCTCTTAATGACCTCATGTGACGTCAACCATGTCTGATCCAGGTATTATATTGGTTTGCTTGGGAAAAATATAAAATCAATTGCATCCTCATCATGATTCACTTGGAATTCAACCACTTTCTTGTGATTTAACTTCTCTTCATGAGCTATTGGTTTACTAGGAATCTCCACCTCTTTAACCAAATCATTATTTTTCCACACCTCATCATGGTATTCTTCTTCACTAACATCAAAACCATGCCAACTAGATTGATCCACTTGATCGTTCATGACATCTTGAATCCTTTCCACTTGTTGGTTAGAAGGTATAGATATCTCTTCATCTTTGAAAGTTAATTTTATTTATTATCCACCAAGGGGAGTTCTAATGATGATTTATTCATAATATTCACTTGAAGTATATTCATCATGTTCACTTGGAGCATTAGTCTCTTCACTTGGCTACCCACATATTATCCATACAATAGGTTCTTCCTCAAAAAGGGAGATGGTGGGAGAGTAAATTGGCTCATTTGATAGAATGTAATGAATAGGTTCATGAGTTGGCTTTTGAATTGAGGGAAATTTTTCTAACTTGGTACTTGAGGGGTAGTAGGCTTCTTTAGGACTTATTAAAGAAGAGGAGGGAAACTCTATGCTACAGTATCTTTATTCTTTTCCCTCCACTTGGAAATCAATATGTCAAATTATAATATGTTTTCATCCTTAATATTTGTTTCAAATTGAGGGATGAATGAATGGCTTGGGAAGCTTGGGAACTTTTTTTAGATTGGGTTTTACTACCTTTTCCTCCTTTTGATCTTGGAATGGTGTGGAATTTTTTGACTCCATTCCTTGTGATCTCATAATCAATTGATGCATATGTTCATTTTCAACCTCAATATTTCTAGTTAGGAGTAATTGAAATTCAAACACTATCTCTCTAAAACTCTTTTGAGGTTGATTAGAAGGAGAATGACTTTACTAAGGCTAATTGGGATAAAAGGGGGTATATAAAACTGATGGAAAGATTGGTAAGGTTATATTAAGGTTTAAAAGCTTTGTATGGTTATTTATTAGGGGAGGAAGGATAATACTCTCAATAGTAAGTTTACTCATACTGATAACTAGAGCCATATGGGAAAACATAGGATAATTATAGGACTAATAAGGCTCAACATAGGGCTTGTATGGATCATTATACTATTGATGAATATCAACATTGAATTGGTATAGCTCATCAAATTGATTAAAATTTAAATCCAATGTAAACTCAACCATAAAACTTTTATGTATAAGGCAAAATACAAAGAGTAATTACTTGAAAGAAATTTGTATTACTAAAGTCAATCAAATGAAATTAGATTAGATATTGGTGTTTGATAAGAATGCCTTAAAAGGATGATACATTTAATAACACACCAAAAAATCTCTCATAGGTGAAGTAATTATTTTATTTGTCCCACCAAGTGTGTTAGAATTGTTATAGCTTAAATTTTCACCCTTTGAGAGGGTGTTTTATGTCCTCTCATCTAAACTACACATGGGAACAATCATAGGTTATGAGTGACCTAAAGAATGGATTGAACCTATAGATAAGGGATATATCCCTTGATGCATCACTTATGACCAATAAATAATCTACTTTCAAGGAAAAGGGAGAAGGAAATTATGAACTAAGGGGGTGATATACCAAATTTCATGACCACTACCACTAACTTTCATGTGCACTATGACCTATAAAACTATAAGACAATACAATTATCCTAATATGATCCTATTACATTAATGATTTGTATAGATGTATGGTAATATGATACTAGGAGGGAAGATAATTTCTACTTATAACTCACATGGAACCCTTGATGACACTGTCTACAACCTACAATAGAGAATCATACTATATGAAGGCAAGAAGAATAGGACAACAAACTAAGTTGAGATAAGTATACACTTCATTAGGATAACCATTTAGAGCTATATATTGTATAAAACCATAGAAGGAATTAAAAAATAGTCATTTATTGATCAAAGGAATATAAAAGAGTAGGGATTCACCATAATTCTTGTAGAAGGATCATTTTCAAGCCTTTTAAGGACTACCTTATAGAATAAAATGCAAGGGAAAGGGAAGGTGGACATTAGATAAGTAATGATGGATATAAGTGCACACAAAGAACTAGTTAAAAATAATAAAACATGCCAATAATTAGTCCTAAAATCTCTCCTCAACATTATGCACTTGGTTTGATGATGATCTTCACAAGGTGGTGTGGGAGTTTCTTGTTTAAGGAGTTACAATCCATATCTTAAAAGGGGCAATTATGACGTAAAGTCTTGACACATATCATTTTGGTTTCTTTAGAAACTTCAAATGTTATTATTGAATCTTTCATGTTTCTCCTATCTTGGTAAAAGTACAAATTAAGGTTAGATATCTCCTCATGCTGATCTTAGTCATTAGAACTTGAAACCATAACTCCTCTCCTTAAGGTAAGGAAAATAAGATTATTTATTAGTCAAGGTCTGATATAAGGATTTGTAATATTATGTAAAAAAAATTCCACTCTATGCACATATTTTAAATAGTTACTCAACTTCTACCCACACTCAAAGATCTCTTGCAGTGAGCCTTTATAACTTGATAAGAACATGACAAGAGGAATTCATACCATAAAAGATTTAAATAGTCTTAGGGATAAGAAAAATTTCTTTTCTCTATTTTATACTCTAAAAAATTTCACATAAATGACATTGGATCCTAGAAATAATTTTTTAAGGTTATTTTATCCTTGGTGGCCTTGAAACAACTCTACAATTCTACCTTCTTGATGCAAAAGTAATCACACTCTTCATTTAATCCTAGTTAATAAATGACAACCTAGGATATCATTGTGAATACTTATTAAATGACTTGTAAAGGAACACAACACCTATTTCATGGCTTAAGGAGCCTCTGAAATTATTTAGGAAGGCTTTGTTCATCTAAAACCTTGCAAGTAGCCCTAAAAATGTAATTTGTAGGCTATTTTCCTTGAGGTTTCTCGTCACACATGCAAAGAGAAGATCTAAAAGGTTATAATGATACCATTAGACATAATAAATGTCATTTTAAGGCATTTAAATTTCATTATAACCACATGGAATACCATTTACACTCATCGAGCTCTTTGAAGGGTTAATTGGCAATTTTGAGGTCTAATGCTTGTTACAGATTGTTCATAAAGAATAAATCCTTATAGGATGGATAAATGCCACAAAATGGGATGAAAAGGATCCATTAAACATTACCCAATTGAATTTACCCCAATTAATAAGGTCAACATATAAGTGGGCAAGTTAAAACACCCTTCTCAAGCTTAAAGGCTAATTAGCATACCCAAGGTAGGCTTTCTAGCACAAACATCACCAAAATAGATTTTTTTGCTACTTCTAATCACATTAATGAGGTTTTTAAAAACTTTTACATCAATTTTATTTTTATAATTATGAATATTAATCCTACATCCTTCCCTAGGAGTTATAAACCTGACTATAGGGCTTTAGGAGGGTTTAAGCTTCTTAAACCCCTCTTGTACTTTTCTTATAATTTCTTCACCTTGAGGCCTATGAGATCACTTATGTTTCCATTTAGGACTTGTAAAAATGTTAAATAAACCTCAATATATTATAAACACTTAAAATTATCTTGGATGACTCATTTACACCCTTTTATAGGACTACATAGTCAATTTGTAAGAAGTTTATGATAATTATAGGTGGTCATTCAACTATGGGATCTCAATAAATACTAGAGAATTACTTATAGATAATGTTTGAATTATTTAAGACCTAAGAAGAGGTATCATTTTAGCTAATAATATCTCCTATCACCTCAGCTCATGGAGAGAGTGATAAAACTTCCATTATATGCCTAAAACTTGAAACAATCTCATGAAAATCTACAAATATCACACTTGAGACCTTATAAACATCTAAGGATACTTAATAATGAATATTTAATTATAATATAAGAGTTAATATGGATTTATATACTAAAAATGATATTCATATGAGTTTTCCTTCCCATTGGATCATAAAATCCTTGGATTAACCTGCAATCTTCTTTGTCATGCATGTTTTACCTCTCTTTTCTAACATTTCAACATTGTTAACTTTTTAAAGAGGTATAAGGAGTAGGGTAGATGTTTTTTAATTAATTTTTTTAAAATCAAACCTTATTTAGGATTGATACCACTTCAACACCTTCAAAACCTGATTATCACACCCTAAAACACTGTAAAGAGTATCTCTCAGGCTAATACATGTGTGTATTTGAGTTTATAGACTTAAAATGATATTGTGTGGGTACTTAGATGTATTTATATCACTCTTAAATCACCAAATTATCCTCATCAATTATGATATTTAATTTCAAGTAAAAGACCAAGCTTATGGGATTGGTAAGGGATTTAGACCTCTTATCTCTTTAGTGAATGTTCATAATGCATAGCCCCTACAAGACTAAACTAATGCATGTAATTTTAATATAATAAGGGCATATATCAAAACCTAAGATAATTTAAACCAAATCAATTTCATGTTCATGAACCAATGCTAATAAATGGTCTCTTTCAAACTTGTAAATGACCTAAGGAAGAACTTGAGAGGTTTTTTTCTTGTTTTTTACCCTTTAGACCTTTCTTCGGCATGGTTTTGGCATGAGAGAGATTTAATAAGGTTGTATTTATTATATCATTATTTCATTATACTATATGTATTCTCACCTTATTTCTTCAAACCATGACTAGATCATGAGCTCAACACCTACCTGAAAAGATACCTATTGTAGCTTCATATATGATGTCAATGGAATACCTCTTGGCTTGATATAGATGTTTTAACATTTAAAAAAACTCTTCCACCTACATTTACTAATAATATATGATCATATTCTATATTTGGGAATTAGACAATGGAAAAGTCATCTTAAAATGAGAGAAAACATTAGAAAAGGGGTTATGGTTCCTCTTTGCTTTGTGTACAGGTAGAGTGAGGTAAAATAGTATCCTTAAAAAATGCCAAGTGTTTTTAAAAACCTTATTTGGCCCTGACACTACTTGGAATTGACTTTTCTCATTTGACATTCTCCTATGGGGTCACTTCTAAGTTTCAATAATCAATAGTCCAAAAATAAGAGAAAAATTAACCTTCACAAATTTATTGTAACTTATCCAAAAGACTTTAAAATAATGTATTAACTCAAAAAATATTGATTTGAATTTATTCATCTAGCATGAAGTTCCATATACCTTGAGGGATCATCACATTACTCTTGCCTTCATTGTGTACTAGTCATTACTTAGGATTTTGAGAATTACCTTAATCTCCCCAAACTTACATTAATCTTTTCAAACTATATTGAAAAAGACCTTTTGATACCTCCTCATGGATGAAGCTATAGAGATTAGCTAATAAACTTAGTATCATGACTTCACCTTATGATAATACCTTGCATATGACCCAAAAATGACCAAGAACTTCATCTCAATACCCTACCATAAGACAAGAAATGACATTAAGACAAGGACTCTCAAAAGGTTATCAACAAGGTTAAAAGGCATGATAACAAAGTTTTGAAATGTACTGATCCATGGTGACCAATTATGGTTAACAATATGTAAATGTAATATGATAAATGGTTAAAAAATATAAATTTTCTAATGGATATTTTTTAGGTAATGATAAAACTATTTATTTACATGAAAAATAGTGTTTAAACTACAAAAAATAATGATAGGAAGATGGGATAAGTAGAATAATGAAACATGAAAACTACACATAAAAATTTCAAATGGAACAAGAGTTTGACCTAATACTTATGAGTTATGGGAATAATTTTAATTCTTGCTAAGCTAAAGAAACCAATGTTAGTCTTCATCTAGAATTATATTGAGAGATAGATAACAATGACATAATTGGTAAAATGGATGAGGTTATCCTTGTAGCATAAATATATGGTAAGATTTTTAAGGATTTTATTACTTCTTGGACACCTTTTAAACTAATTTTTATATTGATTTTAGTTTTATGACCCCATATACTTAGTATCATATGATTAGGGGGATGCATGGGCTCACCACCAAGGTTAAATGTAGACATGTAAGGGAATATTCCCCCAATGCCAACCCCACATAACTAGTAAGATGTGGGGGCTCATTACCAAGGATTAGTTAAAGGTGATAAAGTTGTAATTAATTTTTGAATTTTCATAAAATTTATTTTTTATAGTCTCTCTCTTTTTAGGAAGGATCTTATCCCAAAACTTTGGCCCCATACAACTATTAAGAGGTAAGGGGTCATCACTAAGGACCAAGATAGGTGGTTAAGGCTACCTAGATTGAGAATGCTATTATTTTTTCTTAGAGGGAACTATAAAACAAGATTTTGTCATGGAAAATATTCTAGACTAAGTTTTAGACTAAAATTTCTAAGTTTATGATAAAGTGTATGGGAATGAGGTGTACAATACCCATAAGAACTAGGAAAAGACTCCTATTTTATGTTAATATTGATGGTGTTATTTAAATGGAAATAGGGAAATATATAGAGGGGTGAAAACATATGATGAATTTAAATTTATTTGTGATGCAAAATTATAGCTAAACAATTATCTAACAAAATAAATAAAATGTAATAACAAAAAAACAACAATGAGTTTTTTATTAATGAAAAGAGGGAAATGTGGAATGCAAGATGTATATGAAGTAACATTTAATATGAAAAGAGTTAATATATTCATTGAACTCCATGACCTCCAAGGTGCATAATAAAAAATATCCATTATAAAAATATTTTTTTACTAAATATGGGCCTAACCAATTAGGTTTGAATTTTTGACCTTTTCCTCTATTTTTATAAATTATGATATCAAGTATTAGGATAAACTCTACTAATTAAATAGGGTGATCATGAAAGTTATTATTATAATGGAGGCACATGTGATCCATGTAAGCAATATGGTTTTATGTGGATATAATTTAATGCTCATATAAAATTTATAGCTCAGTTAGGCATGCATTTCCATACTCTTCATGGCCCAAGAGATATTTAATACAAATACAAAGGCTTGGAATTTCTACCTGAAGGTGAAAATTTATTTAACTCCAAAAATAAGAGAATATAGGGCTACCCACGTGGGTGTATGGATACTTGTCATATAATCCCGTCATGATATATATAATTGAAGATGTTAGTATATTTAATTGTATTTCACACTCTTGACCGTAGTTTATTTTAAAGTTTTGTTTGTGACTTAAGCTTGACTAATATCCTAGGGGTAGTACAAAGAGGTACTGTGATGAGATATTGAAATTCTATTACATTACTCATGTACCTCAAGGTTATTGAATAGGTATCCATTATCCATGATTATTATTTGTGTAACCATGAACCTATAAATGATTTAATTTAAGATGCATTAGGAAATTACCAATTTGGTGACAATAGTCAAGGCCATCAAATATTCCCACTTAGTAAAATAATTAGTGGTCATGATAATGAAATGGTGAACATTATAAGAAACATGAAAAATCTTGCTAACTTAGTTTAACACCCAAGTGAAGAAGGGACATGGTGTAATAATGGGATGAAGTACCCTAGTAGGAATGCAAATCTCATGGGAGAAATGTTGACACTACTTTCACTTAGTTAGATACTCTATGACATCATGTTTGAGGTTGGGCTAGAAATAACCCTTCCTATGGATATTGAGAGTAATTACATGGCCATTGAAGTGCCCAAAATAAATAATTATATGACATTGTAAAAGGAATTTCTCAGAATCCTCTTTGTTAAATCATCTAAAGAACATGTTATTGAAAACCTTTTGATAAAAACACTCATCAAGAATCATATACTTAAACACAATGATTGAAATATGCCATCTATGTTGTGAATTGGTAACTACAAGATAACTATGATAAAATAAGTACATTATTATATTATTATACGATAGGGAGGAAACAACCATGTGTTTATCTATATAACATATAAATTCATCTAGGAAATTAATTTAAATGAGATCAAAAACTTCTAATGGGTATTCTACCAACTAAGCATCAATGATTTATGTTATGATAAACTTGTGGTTGGCATATATCAACTTGAACTCTCTAAAAAATGTGATGAAATAACTAACCTTCCATGAGAGGAATGTTTGGGTGAAGAATGTGCATAGGGATTGTGATACCAAAATGACCCTAATTTTTTGATTTGGTATATAATGTCTCAATAAATCAATCACAAAGACTATATCCAAGCACTCTTTTTCTCCTTGTTTGTATCATGTATCATAGTCAATGAGAGTGTGGATAGTTAAATATATGATTCATTCATTTCATCATCATATATTTGGCCCAAAATGTAGGTAAGGGATACCTTAGCTACCCTAAAATAAACTATGAGAGATATAACTAACTTAGGTGTCATAAGAGTTCATAGAGCCATAAAGAAGCATTTTACCACCTCAAATGCATCTTGGAAGTCATTGGTCCATGTTATACCTCTCTCATTCTTGATAAAATGATTGATATGATGGAAAAAATAGGTGAGGTCAAGTAAAAATATATGAATTACCCCTAATTTACCATAAAATGACTTGATTCCTAACATATTAGTAGCATGAGTCATGTCTAGAATTGTGCAAATTTTAGTATGATCGATTTTTATCTTATGTTTTAAGATAATAAAACCTAGGAGTTTACTAAATGTAACTCAATAAACATTTTTTTAAGATTTAAATGTAACTCCATATTTGATCAAGTGTGTAATAATAGTGTGTAAAACCTCAATATGGTCAACTCTTATCTCAACCTTTTATAAAAGACCATCAACATAGATCTCCATCATCCTATGAACGAGATCATAAAAAATATGCATCGTATCCATATGATAGGTTTCCAAATAATTTTTAAGGATGAAAGGTATAAAAACATAGTAAAATTTTCCCCATGGCATGGTAAAGGAGGTTTTGATTTGGTATTCTTCAAAAATACAAATTTGGTTATATCTTGTGAAGCCATCCATGAGAGAAAAAAATTGATAACTTGTTATAGCATCCAAAATTAAATTAATGGAAGTGATTTAAATTTTTAGAACTTATTAGATATAAATATTATATTTTTAAATGGATAGATTAAAAGGGATAAATGTGGATAAATATTACAAATGACTAATTTATTTATTTTACCTTAAATATTAAGTATAAGGAGAAAACCACTTATCTGGAGTGAAACATATGTCACTAAGTAGTGGTAGTGTTGAAACATATCAAAGCACTATTTAGGAGTCCCTTTATGTATAAATTTGAGTGCCACTTTCCATAGTTTAAATATCATGATTAGTCAGATAGTAGCATGATATATTATTAGCAAAGTCACTGCATTAGTGTCCTTTTGTGGAAAAGAGCCCTAAAACTTCTAAGGATAATATGGGAGGTCTCTTAGGTCATGTATATGTCTTTAATAACTTTTTATCATATTTATGTGTCACCTTTGGGATTTTCATTAAACCATAATGAATACTTTCACACATGAAATAACAATATAATCAAATGTAAAAGGAAGGGGAAAAATTTGGATTGTGGGATGTTACAATCAAATAACCTAGAACCCATGTTATTCTAGCTACTAGCTACATTAAATACATCGATAGGGGTCTAAAATAAAATTTATTTATCCTTTAGGGAATGTACACAATCAATGTGCATGATATGCAAGAATTACTTTCTCTTAGGCCCTTGTTTGATCAAGCATGTAGGTCTATGTGTGATGCTGATTAAATATGCAAAATGTTGAGCTATAGTATTAATTAATTTTTTATAATTATGTGTCAAAGTAGTAAGTGATAGATGTACAATGCTTTGTGAAGTTATTTATATATAATTATCTTTATTTTGAATGTGATACACTTATTCATAAGTCAATAAGGTAAAAATACAAATAGAATCATAAGAGGAGACCAAAGGAGGGTAATGAACTAAAAGAAGTAAAAAGCATGACCGTTGGACACTAGTAATGAGGTGGATAATAACACAATGTTATTCTATCTAAGACCTTGATAATGTCATGTGTGCATAAAAATTGGGTCATAACTAAGACAAACAGGCTAGGGGCCCTTGTGACTATAAAACTCATGACCTAAGAATATTGAAGGTGAAAAAATAGGGAAAATAATTCATAATAAGGATCAAAATACCAAAGTGACCATGTGAATAAGACTATCATTCATCATAAAGAAATTATTGTGAAAGATCCATAATAGACATAGTACTTGTGTTTTCTTGACCAAATCAAGGCATGTATATTTATCCCCTTTTTAATATAGTAATGTAATAAAATGAAATTACAAGAGTAAAGAAAATAAAATGTGTACTTATACTTACCTATGTGATTTATCCATGTGGAGAATATATGTGATTTGGACCCAACCCACTTCTTAGCCAGAGAAGTGGACATGAATTAGAATGATGTATGTGAAGACGAAATCCATAGTGTGGGTGTCCCTTGTATTGAGTTTGAGTAATCAACTGAATCTAAAATGTGAAATGAGTCTAAGAAGTAATCTATAAATGTGGAGAAACAAGCCATGCTTTCCCCCACTATTATATGTAACTAAGTTTGAGAAGTAAATGTAAATATGAATAAATAAGCCATATTTTCCCCCACTCTAATATGTAACTAAGTTTGAGAAGTAGATGTTCTTTGAGGTCAAAAACTACTATCTGACCCATGTCTTATACAAACTAGTATAATCTGGGTCTATGGTGAGATCTTGGTGACAACCTGAGTGTAATCCAGTGAGATGAGCATAGAGAATGGTATAGTTTGCCATTATGTTTTTATAAACTAGTGAAATCATATGGGATTGAGGACATGTGCCCTACATCATGCACTCAAACTTGATATTTAAGTAATGCATCTATGTAATATGTGCCTAAAAATATATTTATATAGGGATGTTGTACTGTGTACGTGCCCCCATAGTCATAATCTGAGTCTATAATTGTATTGAAATCCTATGTAAAATTTGAGCATCTAAACCAATATCTAACAAAACCATAAAACCCTAAAAATCTAAGTCAAACTATGTATTTATGTATATGAATATCTAAATGTCTAAATAAAGATATTATGTATCTATATATTTGATCCAAAATATCTAAGTAAATCTATGTATTTATATATCTAATATTGAAAAAATAAGTAAACCTATGAGACTATTTATCTGAGTGTCTAAGTAGAGACTAAGTATCTAAGCCCAAGTATTTGAGTATCTAAATAAATATCTGTTTCTAAGAGTGAGTATTTGAGTCACTAAATTAGGAAATATGAGTCAAAAAATATGTTTATATACCTAATCCTAAGTATTTAAGTCACTGAACTAGGAAATTTGAGTCAAATTATGTGTCTATATATTTGAGCTTGATTATCTAAGTAAATCTATATTGGTGTGAATAGTGTATGTATGACACCCTTTTGGTGAGAGAGCTAAAATTATGGTAAGGATATTGAACCAAAAGTGATACCAAAAGGCATGTTAGTGGGTATTTAGCATTAATAATATGGTATAGGATTGATTTTATTGATAATTATATAAGAGTTGTTTATAGATTGAGAGTAACATAGACCCATGGTGTATATCAATTTTATTAAGGAAATATGAGTTTAGGCATATGTGGAGTCAAATTGATTAGGATATAAGTATAACTAGTATAGTGTGAGAAATATCATTATCAAGTTTTACACACAAGAAACTAATAAAAAATCAGATCTATGGTTCTTAAGATATCATGATTGAAGATCTTAGTAACAATTAGAGAAATTTGCACATGGGGTGAACCTTAGGTAGGTGTCATTTTGTAAAATATGGTTTAAATAGGTTTCATTAATTGATTTTAAAATCATTTAAACTTTGATATTTGAGAGAATTATTTCTCTAAGCCAAGAAAACATGTTGAGGAGATGAGGTGCAAATGTGACCTACTATGAGGAGGTGGTGGTACAAATCCAAGATGATGAGGATGTCACTCTATAAGTATTATATTATTTTCTATGTTTTTTAAATGTTTATTGAATTTTATATCATTTTTTGCATCATGTTTACTAGATTAGGGTTTTTGTGGTGGGCCATGCTATCATCCTAAGGATAACACTAGTGTCTTCGGTTATTTTTCTACTATCCACAAAGTATGTTATTATCTAGTGATATAGTCCTAGCTACAATGCTATTATCATGTAGACTAAAATAATGAAATTTTTGTTTTGAAGCTATATTTAATGATATCTTAGCATATATACTTGATATTTCAAGATGTTAATGTCATATTTTTGGTATCTTTTAGGTAGATTTATGCTTGAGGGAGTTCTAAATTGTTTGGATGATGTATTTTTTTACATGGAATACCCTTGATAAATGATGAGAGAGCAGTAATTGATAAGGCTAGTTTGGGGTATGCAACAACACTAACATCAATGCCTTGGGACTATCACATGATGACAACACCATGTTAGGAGTGAAATGATAATACACGTACCTTTTGGTTACCAACTAGAGAGATGAATATTACTTTAAAGGATGTGTATAGGATATTGAGGATAACTATTACTAGTCAACAAGTGTTATCATATGATGCAGGTGTATAAAGAGACATATATCAAGCCTCAAGGTATTTTATGGAATTTTTTATAGGGACACATCATAGAGGTAGTATTAGTGACGTGAAATTGTTTATGATTATTAGGGCCAATTTTCCACAGTTACAAAAGTTTCCTATAGTGTTACTAGTTTCACGTATTACTATTTATGGTAGTAGTGTATCGATTGGATATATAATGAAAAATATTGTTCATGACATAGAAGAGCATGGGACTATATTAGTATTTTTATTATTTTACTCAGGTGTTATGTAGTGGTAGGATTGAGTCATTAACATTGTTACATTTCTAGGATTATGAGCATATTGTAGTGGCTAGACTGGAGGGTTTTTCATTTATAGATTGTACACACCCCCAAGTGTTTTTAGAGAGGAGGATAAGCACAACTATCATTTGATTGAGTGGCACAATGTAATACCAGTAGGTGATGGATCAAGTTAAAACTTAATATATTATTTAGAGACCATATAGGGGATTTTAGGGGTGGTTTGAGGATGGGATTTAATTGAGATCGATTTAAATGAGCTAATGGCTTCACAATCAATAGACTACTACATTTGAGAGATTCTAGTATGAGTGGGTTACATGATATTTCAATGTGGTACATGATGTTCCCCCCACACCATGGGTGTGGGTAAGGATTAATTTGGCTATAGTGAGAATAAGTAGTAGAGCTAAACCCACAATGACTGAGTTTGCTCTGATTCCAATGATGGAGAAAGATATTATGATAGAGATACCTTATGTAGATGATGTGTGGGCCATAAATGCCTACATACTTTGGTGGAGATGACATAAATGGTCACCATTATTTCTAGGGGATGGGACCATTATGGAGGAAGTACTAGATCTAGATCATATTAGATCAGTTGAAGGAATGTTATTATTATATATTTATATGCTTGTTTTGTTTAGTATTTGCTTATCAAGTATATATCTAATGCACTACATTGGTCTGCATAGGTGAAGGGGATGATGACTACTAGGAGACCATCATTAAGGTAGCATTGTGATAACTTACATGACATATTATCAATGATGTAGTGGATGATGGACTGGTGGAGTAAGATACAAAGGTAGATGGTATCCATTCACACCTATTTGATATAGATATCATTACCACTACAACATATACGAGGGTCACAATGGATAGAGATAGGTCTCATTCAAATTTGTAGAGGTGAGTTATTCCCCCCATCGATGTCTTAGTGGGTTAGGTGATAGGAGATTGGATGATTATATTCATCTCTAATTTGAGCATATAGAGGTTATGGCTAAGCTAGCAATGTTGGGGGAGAGAGATCATAGGCATATGTATTGGTATAGGTCTAGAGGGGATGCAAGTGCATCAAGTTTTAGTGGGTATGTATATCAGAGTGAGGGTGATGATATGGGTCATGGTGACTGAGCTCCCATTATTGAGTGATTATGTATCATTATATGAAACTTTTCTAAGTTATATATATATATATATGTATATATATGTATGTATATATGTATATATATATGTATATATACATATATATAGATAGATAGATATATATATATATACATATATATATATGTATGTATATATATATATGTATATAATATATCTATATATATATATATATGCATATATATATGTGTGTAGATATGTATATATATATATATATGTATGTATATATATACATATATATATATACATACATATATATATAGACACACACACACATATATATACACACACATTTATATACATATATATATACATAAATATATATATATATATATATATATATATATATACATATATATATATATACATATATACATATACATATATATACACACACATATATATGTATATATATGTATGTATATATATATGTATATATATACATGTATATATATACATATATATATATATACGTATATATATATATATATATATATATATGTATACATATATATATATATATATATACATACATAAATATACATATATACATGTATATGTATACACACACACACACACACACACACACACACACACACACACACACACACACACACACACACACACACACACACACACACACACACACACACACACACACACACACACACACACACACACACATACATACATTAACTTTTTTGATAAATGGGCATCATGTTGTGTGGTATTTTTATTATGGCATTGTTCATTTGATTAGATGTTTCAATTATTTTTGTTGCTTATGCGTTAACATGGAAATGTGTATAATTTATTAAATAATGATAATTGATTTGATTTACATGTAAATTTTGAGTAAATATTGATACTGGATTGAAAATGTTATTTTTTAGTATTTATGACATGGAAGTATCATATTATATGTTAGTATTGATCTTGTGATGGTAGCATGCACTATCTAAATCTTGATGGAGGAGTAAAGAAGTGACCATAATATTCATCCTATGTAGGTGTATAAGTAAACTCTAAAACTAATATTACTCATGGTGTACTATTGATAGCTAGATTTTTAGACTCTATAGCAAATATCTTAATCAATCATTATACAAAAATTATACTTTGGTGTGCATTATCTCTTGAAAATATCTTAATTAGTTGTCATATTGAAATTGGTGGTTAATTTTTTTCCCATTTTTTCACCATGTTGATATAAGTAGGTTTTTTTCTTCGAACTAATTTCCATCTCTATTAAATCTATGGTGCATGAGATCTCTTCTAAGTAGGTGTCCTAGAAACCACATGGCTCATATAATGAGTAACCAATGGCTTATTTAAAGGAACATCCTAGGATAACTTAGTCATATAGGAATGTGATCTAGGGGAATGTAAATAAGGAGATCTTGATGCCTCATGTGCGAATGTTATAATGCCTCTGTTGACATATTAGTCAATATTATATTTGAGTGTATAATAATTATTATCCCAATGTCCATTAATTTTATGATAATTTGAATATGGTTTATTTATTATTCTATGAAAATGATGTGATGGATGAGATGAGTAGGAGGAAGTGTGATAATCCTCATATTTAATAATGTAAATAAGATATAATGAGGTCTATCTTTGTCTAAAAATTGTATGGCCCCTCTGTTAGTGTCTTGTGCTCTACTCACTATGGGAGATGTTTTGTGAAGTGGTTCTTTGACTTTATTGAGTATTTTGATTAGTTATTTTTTTCCACTTTTCCATTAGGATTAAGTGGATTATATTCTTGGACCATATTGGATGGTTGTGTCTATGAGATATATAAATCAAAATCTACCTATACATGTGTGTCAACTAGTCCCAACTTCTTTTCTAATGTCATAGTTCTATGACATAGAAGCCAAAATTATATTGATGTCTTATATAATAATTTATCCTTAACATGAAAAATGAGGCCTTTATAAAAGATAATTGTACCTCTAGACCTATCTATCGATAAATCAATTATCACATACATGATTTGAATCATATAATGTAATCACTTATTGGTTTTGACTTACCCTAGTATAGTGAAGGCAACATCTCATAAATGACTCAAGGTCCCTTATTATAAATATAATACATGCTAAATACTTATTATAATTCATCATATGTATATAGTGAATCATTGAGGAGTGAATGATGGAAGTAATTTAATGGTTCATCCTATAAACTTCTAGGAAATAACTATAGGAGAATAAAACTACCATTGGTATGTGCCATATGATTTTTATAAGATTTGAGATGTAAGTATGGAAATCCATGTCCTTTAAACTTAGGTAATGTTGGTATCTAGAACTTTTTTGGTAGTGCTTCATTGATGGTTATGCATGGGATAGACTTCCATGGATGTCATTGGAATCAAATGAAGAATAATATTATTTACTTTCTAAGGTGAGATGATGTACTTATTGTTGTAAAGTACCAATGGCATGAATCAAGGAGATTATCTCTTAATAATGTATGTTAACATCATTAATAAGTTCATTTAAACAATGAATCTTATCATTAATTTTATCCTTTGGTATACTATTTTTTGGAGAATTATTAGAGATATTGGGTTTGATCAATGTAACTTATGGAGGGGTGATAGCTTGGATCTAGTGAGAGGGAAATTGGATATCACCCTCATGGAGGTTAGAATAAGTAATAGGTTCTACTATATAAAGGATTGGTGGAATAGATTCATTGGTATCTCTTATTTTGTTAATTTTTAAATAAGTATCACGTGATAATAGAATAGAATACACATTATGATCATATGAATGTAAACTATGAACATTAGTATATTTTTTCACATTTTATTATAAATACATACTATTTCTTGAATTAAAATTTAATATGCAATCAATTTCAACATGAGAGATGGGTGAAGTAGAGAGAGGACTAGACTCAATTTATTTTTCACTAAAATCATAGCAATAATTGTTATTCCAAGTTTCATCAAAATCATAATTTATTTTACTTATAGATTTAAGGGAAGAAGAAATTCCATTTTCATGCTCAATAAGAGGAGGATTATAATAATATTTTAAATTTTTACTACTATGTAACATATCATCATTTTTAGGTGGAATGCAATGTGTATCTTCAAGAACTATGAGTGGAATGCACATGTTATCATTATTTTCAATAATAGAATCAAGGGTAGAGTAATTATAAATCATATTTTAATTTGGAAAATTATGAAATATAGGAGAAGGTTTAGAGATATTTAATTATCTATAGTTTTCATAGAATCCATATGTTGAACTTGAAAGGTAAAAGAAGGTGACAACATAATATCTTCTACTTCAATTTGTAAACCTATAAAAAGTATGATATTAGTTGTACATGATTTTTAAAATTGAATTGAGAAAGGTGAATAAGATGCATTTTCATTTTATATTTAAGGAACAACATGTGAAGGAATAATATTACTTGAATTATGCAAAGGTAAATTGATTTTATTTTTCATATATTGTTTTAATTTTAATAAAGATGTGGCAAAAGTGGTTGATAGGCTAAGATCTCATTCAAACAAAGGAATACATATAAATGTCTCTTTTGGCTTGATTTTTCTAGATAAACATAGATAAATATTTTAAATGACTAATTTATTTGATTACAGTAAATAGTAAGTTTAAGGATAAAACCACTTATCTAGAGTGAAACATGCATCACTGAGTGGTGGTAGTACTAGGATAGATCAACGAAATAGTTAAGAGTCCATTAATTTATAAACTAGAGTCCCACCTACCTCAGGTAAATAGTGTGGTTAGTAAAATAGTAATGTAGTGTGTTATTGGGAAAGGCATTGCACTAGTGTCCTTTTCTGGACAGGAGCCATGAAACTTTTGGGGATCATATGGGAGGTTTTATGGGTCCTATATGTATCTTTAGGAAATTTCAAACATACTTTTGTGTTGTATTTTGGATATTATTTATTCAAAACCCTAATTAATACCTACACACATTAAAAAAATGGAATCAAATGCAAAATTAATGAGAAAAGGTGGGTCATGGGATGTTACGATCAAATAACTTGGAACCCTTATTCTGGCTATTGCCTACATTAACTCCAATGGTAGGTGTCTCAAATATAATGTAGTTATCCCTTAGGTATCATGTAAAATAAACACACTTAATATGAAATAATAACTTTAATTTAGGCCCTTGTTTAATCAAACATGCAGATTTATGTGTGTTGATGAGTAAATATGTAGAATGTTAAGCTATACTATTGAATGATTTTATGTAATTATGTGCCAAAGTAGTAAGTGATAGATGTAAATTTACTTGTGAAGTTATTGATATATAATGATATTTATCTTGAATATGAGACACTTGTTCATAGGTTGACAAGGTAAAAATAAAAATAAAATCATAAGAAGATACCCAAAGGAGGGTGAGGACCTAAAAGAAGTTAAAAACAATACTGTTGGACACTAGTGCTAAGGTGGAAAATAACACAGTGCACTCATATCCAAGACTATGTTATTATCCTTTGTGCATAAAAATTGGGTCATAAATAAGACAAATAGGTTAGGATCCCCTGTGACTAATAAAGGCATGACATAAAACTATTGAACGTGCAAAAATAGTGAAAATAAGTCATAATAAGTATCAAAAGACCAAAGTGACCATGTGAACATGAATCTCATTCATCATTAATAAATTCCCATGAAAAAGACATAAAATACATAGGAATTGTGTTTGATTTACAAATTAGGGTGTTTACATTAAGTTATATGGAAGTCATCCTTTGGACATGATTTATTTATATCTAAAAACTATATGTAGATCCTAATATTCCCATTCTTTTTGAGAATAATGATAAAATTAGAAAACCACTTGGTATAATATATGAGTTTAAAAAAGCCTAGTTTTAAAATTTTGATGATCTCTTTCTTGACCATAAATACCACTTTGGGTTTAACTAGCCTAGGATTTTGTTTGATAGGGTTTACATCATTTGTGTTGATGAAATTATGGATAACCACTTAAATTTTAATTTATTTCATGTTTACGTAGGAGAAGGCAAAGGACTTGGAATATACAAACTTGATTATTTTAGGATGTTCTTTAGTTCCATTATTAATTTAAATGGTGTCTTTGATGAGGGAATAATTCCATTCTTTAGATTATTCAAAGGTATGAGGAAGATTAGAATATTTATCATCCACCTCAAAAACATAATGTTCCTCCTTAGAAGAGTAATAGTCCCCAATCTTAAAATATGAGTCATAATAATCTAATTTGAGGGTAGATGAAGGGTAACAGGTGAGGTAAAAAACCCTCTTATGGTGTGATAATGGGATTTGATCATATTCTCATATAAATTCTAATATCAAATCATCATTTTCCATAAAGTTTAAAATGAGAGGACAAACTTCCTATTTTCAATGTGGGAAAAGGTTTGATATTTTTTAATCTTTTAAAAAAGGGTCACATGCTACATGAATACTATAAATTCATATTCTAGTATTGATTGATGAGGGGGGAAATGAGAGGAAGAAGTGGTCATAGAATCAAAAAGTTGAATACTCTCTCTAGGTACAACCTCTATGGAAATGAAATAAAATTATTTAACAACCTCATGTACGACATTTTTATAGTGATGAAGATGTTTAACCATGATTTGATAAACCTATGAAACTTTATTAGTTACTAGTTGTGAGTTTCCTTTAATTATAAGGTTTTAGACACCTAGACTTTTGGACATGAGCATTCCTAACAATAAGGCCTCATACTCTACCCCATTTTTTGTGCATTAAAAATTTAAGTTCAAATCCAAATGGAATGATCCTTCCATTAGGGTAAATTATGATAACTCCTTCCCTCATTCCAAAACATAATTCTAAATTATTTTAGTGGAGAATTCATTGATGATTATAGATGAAGAATACTCTTGTTGTTTGGGAAGTGTCTATTGGTTTCTATAAATCTCAACAATATAAATGTAATATATAATATCTAATCCATATTGAATTTATACTAGGTCTTGATATTTGAAAAGGTTTTAGGTCCCTAATACTCATGGGGAAAAAGTGAGTGTAATGGTTTTATCATTTTCTAAGATAATGATTATCCCAACCATAGACTTGGCTGAGACATCTAGTATAGTTATAAATTTTCAATCACACATTTTATCCATATTTCTTACACCCTTTTCCTTAAATATTTAATTTGGTGAGACTTTAAGACTCTTTAAACTTAATTTAAAAGCACATGTCGTGGTCATGATGTAATTTTTGTCTTTGGTTGGTGGAGTGGGATTCACTACACCATTTTTAGGCAAATGATAATAACTATGAACCCTAATATTTTCTTAAGGATTCCTTGGTGTACACCAAATGGTTTCAGATCACCTTGGGAAATAAAGACCTTTCATAAATGTGAGGATTTGATTTGTTAAAAGAGGGTAAAATATATTTATTTCATATTATATATCCAAGGTCTTCCTAAGACCATGTTGTGATTAGTGTCCTTGTCTATGACATAAATTTTGGTAAGAAATTTTTTGGGACCCAAAATGACATGTAACACAATGATCCCAATCCAAGATGACTTGAGACTATAATATCCTTTCAAGGTGTTTTTTTGTCATAGAGTAGTTGGTTTTTCAATAGCTAATATTTTGGAGAGATGAGAAGTGGACTATATTTAAAACAACCCTATCATCAATAATTTCTCTTTTGACATAGTTAATGTTAATGCAAACTTGTGAGTACAAGGATATATCTCTTATCTTGGCTGTCTTGTCATCTAGGGGTAGGCACCAAATCTATAATAATGGCCAACATACATTGAATATTTACCAAAAAGATACATATCTAACTCTATATGAATTATGTGGGCTTGTGGAGGAGGTGTAATATTGGGAAAGTTACCCAATACTAAGATATCAATAAATGTTAGGCAATGATATGAAGAGTTATTGATGAGGTATATGAAGGAGAGATGGGAAAGAATATTTACAAGGTTGGAAATAATGTCATATATCCCCATGAATTTGGGGTTGATTTAAATGTCATCCTCCATAATGTTTATAGGAAGGGGAGTCATCAATTAGTATTTCCTTATATAAGATGATTTTTTCATCCTCATATATTTCTAACTCAATGACACCTATCATTATAGTCTTTTCTTGAGGTCCTAGTTGAGGAGCCACATCAATATTAATTGGTGTATAGGTGGAATATTTGACATCACGAGTTATAGATAAAAAGGGCTGGATAACTAGGTTATCTTGTGGTTGATTTTTAATAATTCAATATTGATGATTAGGAAATGGGTTTTGATAGATGCACAAATTAGCATTTATAAGAACCCCAAGACATGTTGGAGAGGGTTGGGGATATAAATTTTCATTTACAAAGAACATTTCAATGAATGTATATTGTTATATTTAAAGGAGTTCTTGGATAAAGTTTTTATATTCCCTACATGCTCGAGTGTCATGACCAACAACCCTATAGAAAAGACAATACACATTACGATCATAATTTATTGGTATTTGGTTTTGATTTTATTGACCCAATATATTTTTATTATTATTTTAATATAAAAAATGGTTTTAAAATTAAGGGTTATGATTTTGGTCAACATTTTGGTATTCGTTATGAAATTAATTCTAGAATTGATTATCACAAGGTGGTAGATAGTCCAAATCTATTGTGTGAATTGTAAGTAAAGGGTTTTGATTTCTCAAACCTCCATTTTTATTGTTGATGTTATTATTCACAACATGTTTTTGGTGATTGTTTATAAAATTTATAGTTATAGTTTAGTTTTTTACACATATATGATGGTATTGCAATTTTAGTTTAGAATCTTAGGACCTTGGTTGTTGGGGCTATTTTGATTGGTGATTTAGTAACCCTAATGTTTTGGTTATGATATTTTTTCCCCAATATATACATAAGTCGTACAACCACTATCTATGTTTTTTTGATCTATCCTGAGTGAACTTTCAATTGGTTATTCACAAGACCTATAAGGAAACATTTGGATGTATTCCCTTGTTTGTTTGTTAAATGAGTGTAAAAAGAGATAACATAACTCTTTATTCCATGCGAGGAGCACTAGTAGAGGAATATATTAATTTCCACCACATTGAAATAAAATTAGAAACATACTCATTAGGTTCTTATTTGATGTGTGAGATTTCATAAATATTAGTTCAAATAAATTTATTCATGTCAAATACTTTCAAAAATTTATCCATGATTTAGTAGAAGGAATGGATGGAAGCCTCAGGGAAGTGGTAATACCAGTCTTAAGAAATTCCTTATAAGTCCATTTGAAATATTTTATAAACTAACCCTTCTCAAGGTATAATCTCTTAGATGGTGGTGGAATATGTCTTAACATGTGCATTTATATCTCCCTCCCCATTGTATTGGGGAGTTTAGGTAAGGTACATAACAAGAGGAACTATTGTATGTTATGATAAAGAGTTTCCTTTAATAATTACATATAAGTCACCATGGTGCCAAAAACCACCAAAGGTGTGTTAGGATAGGCTTGAGGGAGAGTATTTAGATAAGAGGTAGACATATAACTACCAAGGGGAAAATGTGTGGGTTGAGACGGTGAATAATAATATCCATAAAATAGTTGTTTGGCTAAGTGGATTTAGATAAAATGTGATAGTATGGTAGTAATTATTTGAAAAGTGGTGCACTAAAAAGTTATTATAAGGGTGGGGTATACATGGGTGGAATATTGGCTGGCACATGGTTAGGAAGATTGGTAGTTAATGGTGTTTTAGTTGCCACATTATTTGGATGAGGGTAAGAGAAAGAATCTCAAATAAAAAATTAGGTGGGAGTTTGATAGGATGGGATTATGTTTGATGCCACATGATTGGGTACTCCATAAGTTAGCATATACCTAAGGTTTTGTCTTGGTATTTATCTAGTTGAGGTTGGATTAGGTTGGTACTACAACTATTGATAAGGTGAGGTTGGGATAGGAATAAAAGAGGAATGAACTTGATTTTTGAGTTTTGATGACACTCATTAGTTAAAAGAAATAATTTGTAGAGGGGTTTGGTTACTCTCCAAATCTAGAAGGTGATCAATCAAGGTGGATATGAGTTCATTTGGTTTAGCACTAGTGGTGGATTTGGGAGCATATCTTATGGGATACATTGGAATAAATGATTGGTAGCTCTATACACCCAAAAATTACATGGTGCTTCATTTCATAAACAAGTCCAATGATGATGTAGTGATCTCCAAAATATGCTCAAATAGGTTATCTCTAATATTTTACCCCCTATTCTCTCCCTTATCATTTTTTGGTACTTTTCAAGACTCTATTTTAACATTCTTAGTTTTTGTCAGACTAACTATTGAAGTCCTTTAAATAAGAATGAAACTACCCCTATCAATTATGAAATTACTCTTAGAGTTTATGCTCTGTCATAGAGGTTTCATAAATCAATATGAACATATAATATGATTTTTTAATTTGATAGGGTGGTTCCATAATTGATTAGGGTGGTTTCATCACTTTAAAATGTAGTTTTACATTTTTCACCAACAGATAGTGATAATTTTGTCATAACTTATCTATGTTTTATTTTTAACTTCAAGCACTTGAGTTTTCACATGTTTTGCATGTCTCTCTTTATATTTATCATTTGTCACACCTTGATTTTTAATTAATTACTAAACCAAATAACTTCTACTATTATTTTAATTATTTTTAATCCTCTCCTAAGTTCTATTTTTAATTTAAATCAATTCAACTACTTCACGCAACCTTCATTATTATCTTACAAGTAAACCAATTTTATGATAATTTTGGATCCAAAAAATTTCATTTAAGATTGGTTTTTGAAGCATGTTACATCTAAAAATTACTTACCATTTATTTTTATCTCCATAATTTAATTATGTTTGTGCCAAACTACATAGTTTTAGAGAAGAAAATTCAATAGATAAGTAACCAACTCCTTACTATTAATAGACATGTTAGCCACAATCAGTTACTTCCTTGTTTGGAATTTTTTTATTCATTATCATTTTTATAATATTATTTTTATCTCATCCTTGGTTAGAGAGTACATAAAATCTTATTTGAGTAGAGGAACTAGTGTACTAAGGACAAATATACGTCAAATACATCTCCTTAGTTCCAGTTGGTCTCACCTTGATTAGGTTGGAGGTTTTCAATTTAAGTTTTGTTTATTCATTAATTATATTATAATATATATACTTTTCATTTATTATCTTAGTTTTAATTTCAAAAATGTGTTATATAGGAAAATAAATTCTCATCTCCCTCTTTCTCTTAAAATCAAATAAAATATACTTAATTTATTTACTATTTATATTCACATATTAGATCTCTTAAGAGCACATAAATTTTTTAATTAAAATAATAGGTATTTTGCAGATTTTTTTTTAATTTTTGAAAATAATATTTTATTCACAAATAATAAATCACATAAACACCTAGAAACCCTAAAAGAACCTAGGTAAATAAAAGATGATATCTTAGGCTTGATATTATTTATTTATAGGAGAAAGGAACACTATTTTTAAATCATAAAATAATAACATTAATTTAATTTTTATTAAATAAAAAATCATTCAAAACTTAGTGTTTATTCATTCAAAACATTAAGAACTAGTTTCAACTTGCATATACATAAGAAACTCTAAATACTTAGTAGTTTTACTTCCTAGAGTCTAAATTTGATTTTATATTGTTTGAATGTTAGAAATATCTCCATTTTTCATAGTAGTATCATTAATTTTCAATATGAAAATTCAAAAAATTAATTTCATTTATCTTACATATAGGAAAAGATAAAAATTAACATTTGCACTGTTAGGCTACATTTTATTTTAGAATATTTTAAGTAGTGACAAGTGATAGGAAAAAAAGAAGAAAAATTGCTTATATTTATTTAATTTATTTATAGTTATTCATTTCTCATTATTTTAAGTAATTTATTTTCATCAAGTAGTTTAGATTAATTTATTTTATTTAAAACTTCGCAAAACTTAAAACAAAAAAAAATTCAAAGCCTTGTCTAAATGAGCATAAGCACCCTAAAACCTTGATTATCATAGAATAAAAAGTATTATCACATATCATCTTAAAAAAAAATTTACACTTTTTACATAACCTTTATCTTTCTTTGTGGATGACACTCCCAGAGAGTCCACTCATCTATATAATATGTCTTTTTTCCTAGAGTTAGAGCCCTAGGTCCTAACATTAACATTAAATTTGATATTAGCATTGAAATAAAGATATATTTTTTTCAAGCCAAGCCCATTCAGGATCTCTCCCTCAATGATCTATAAAATAAAGTGTAGATTCATGATCTCTTATTATCATATTACCTTAAAATAAAAGATATTAATTTAATGTGATTTAGGCTTAATCAACCACTCACCCCTTACTCTCTTCTGCTTGGGACTAATCCTGTCATATATAATTCATTTCATTCATGAAAATGATAGGATCTATCCAACTCTACATAGTCGACCATATTCCCTGAGTTGTCAACCTTGATCACACTTAATTCTCCATTTTAAACATTGGCCAAGAGATTCACCTTTTGATTATCATAGAGATATATGGACTTTAGATTTTTATGTCTTCTCAATTTAAATCCCTAAACAAACATTGTGATGAGGGATAAATATTTTTATTTTGTCATGTGTATCCCATACTCCCTATTACATAAAAATACATTCCTATGAATAATCAACCCAATCCATATATTTTCCTTTTATATATATATTATTTTGGCTATCTTTGATATCCCTAAAGAAGTTGAATGCACAAGTTAGCAATTGATTTTTGTGTATATAATAGTTTGTGATGAATTAGTTTGTATTGGATGACTCAAGAGGAGGCATCATGGGTTTTTTAAGTGATAATAATGTGTTTTGATTGGTGTTTGAGTGAGGTTGGGGTAATTTTAATTTATCTATCCCATATCCTAAAATGTGAATCCTCTCAATGTACTAATCAAACCTCACCATGATTTTGGTGTTAGGGATTTGTAGGCTAATGTGAGGTCTAGTCATGATTTGAGGGTAGATCCTACTTATAGTGGTAAGGGTCATATTTTTGGTGTTGGGGTAGTATTTATTAGTTATGAAAATATCCCAAAACTCCT